>JAHZMW010000850.1:0-16915 GCA_027743745.1 Alloscopus bannaensis | reverse complement strand
GTGCCGGCACAGCTTGCCGGTACAGTGCCTGTGGCCGGAAACTGGTCACGCCAGCACGGAGCCATCTCGTATTGCCCGATACCGTGCCGATGCAAATGACGTCCAAATGTTCTACTCGGGTCTTTCTCTCACGTAGGATTCCTCAATGAGAAGTGCATATCGATACCTTAACTTAGCAGGGGTCCATATGAATTTTAAAAAATGAGCATTTTTTCACAAAAAAAGCAGAATTTATACGATTTTTTTGTAGAGTTTCTGTCCCTATTTTTGGATTTTTTATGTCAGAAATTGTTTACTTTTTTAAAAATGTGAAAATTGAAAAGTTGATTTAATTTCAAAATCATCTGAGCCCCTACTAACCTAAGGTATCGATATGGGGTTTGTGTAGGAGAATATCAGGGGATCGTGAGGGGTGAAAGTTGATGATGAATATTGTGAAAGTTCAGTGAAGCGAGACACAGAGAGACGGGGTAATGCTGCACAGGGAAAGTTTAGATTGCGACAGAGAAATCTCGGGGAAATCACCTAATTTATGAAGAAGGTTACCCAACTCCACTCCACTCCAACTCTATACATGTATTATTATATCGAAGAATGAGTGGTAATGAAACAAGGGAAAGTTTTCTGGAACAACTCTGCGTGTCTTTCTCCTTTCCCTAAAATAATGCTGCTTTCTCTCTGGATTGGCAAACGTGTGTGAGCTCATTTTGCGAAATTGCGAGTATTATGTTGTTTTTGATTTAATCTGTGTACATCGGGCTGTACGTGCAAAAGTGAAAGTCGCATTTGTAATCACGTAACGAGTACGGTGCATTACGAATTCAGTATTTTGGCATGAACTTTGCTCTAATTTATTTCTATGCTTTCACTTAATATACAATATTGTTTCGTGTTCAATCCCAAAAGATTAAACTGTGGAGATAATGAATTTTATTGCATCCGGAGAAAGTATTTGGGGTATTCCCGCACCACCGGTGTACAAAAATGACACTTTCTCTCGAGGTTTTACACTTCACCCTATTTAGTTCATAAATTTCACAAAATGGATATTTTTTAATCCGGGTGAAAGTTTTGCTCATTTCATTAAATTATATTCATCATGCTGGTGAGAGAAAGCGACAGGTACGCTCCAAAGTTTTCTCTTACCTTGCGGATAAACTTGGCAATTTTCTCCCCATTCTCAAAGGGTGGAGGGGAGCCCGTGAAGTCTCCTCCTGTGGCGCAGTGCACATCCCGCGTCCCATTCGGACGAAACCCATTCATCCTCCGTTTGGAGAAAGTCGAGCTTCTTTTTGTACATCTTAGAGAACGCTTCTCCCAGCACAGAGATCGCGTCGTACATAAGGGCAGCGTTTGCCTGAAATTAAACACATCATTATGTAAACTTCACACACATAATCATTATTGCTTTCTCCGGTGAAAGTGTCTAACAATTTCCATCACATTTATACAAAAAGGGTGATTCGAGACAAAAAATTACCATAACACAAAGTCTAAACAAATCGCCCCCGAAAATTGGGTACTTTCTCTCACTTTCTCCGTTTCGAAATAAATGTTGAGCCAATGATAGGAGAAAGCAGGAAGCAGACTCAAGTTGAGAAATTATACAAAGAAAAAAAACTATGCCCTTTACGTACACAACTATATTCTTGTGAACTATTGTGAAAGTACGGAGAAAGCTATAAAAATGGAACGGAAGACTCTGGAAGACGCTCCCGCAATGTTCATCACAAAAGGATCAGAGATTGTATATGAGTCTCACACTTCCGGATTAGTATTCCGGTCGACACTCAGCGATTACGAGAAGTGTTTGAGCAAATATTTAGAAACGGGAGGTTGGGCGACTTTCCCCGCTTTCTTTACTTCGTCAACATATCATTTCCTTCATACTCATCCTCGTATATTTGTCACGCTTACGTAGTAGAGAAAGGGAAAAAAGGAGACAGGAAGAGAGGGAGAAAGGAGCTCTATATATTTGTATGTAAATATGTATGTTGCCCTCACAAATAAATTCGCAGACTGTAACATTTCCCAAGAAATGCTTTCTCCGAGCTCATTGTGACTGAAAATCTTCGCGACACACGCTTCCATTCGATGCTTTCACTTGTAGTTTATTTGTTGTGTGAGGAAGTCCTTTAGTGAAGACGGCGCGTACAAATAATCACTCTCTGCGACGTACCACTTTCTCCAATGGAAGAAAAGAGAAAGCAAGTGAAACTCTTTTCTTCTCCCTTCGTGCTTGAAATGGGAAGGGTGACTTGGGAAGCGGAAAGCTTATAATGTGTGGGTACATACATATTTTTTTTGGAATTGTCACACGAACAAACAAAAGTGAAAGTAGAGATATAAAGTACATATTTTTGGGAGAGGTCGGACTTTCTCCTATATTTCAAGTTTGTGGAGAGAAAGCGAGTTGTGTAACTGTTCCCAGTGTAACTTCTACGTGAGCAATTTTCCTACGAGAGAAAGTTGTTCAGATTAACTCTCTCACTGCATCCTGTCCCTGGTCATGAGTTAATCTTAAGTCCCCACTTAGTATGCATAAGCACTTTCCCTCTGGAGAAAGCTACTTAAATTCTTTAGCTTGTTGCAGACGAAATTTCGATACAACTTTTCTGTCGCGAATTAATCGCGCGTGCTTTCCCTCTAACGGGATAACGCAAGAAATATGGTTAAGGAGAAAGTATTAGTAAAACGTAATTGTGGTAGTAAATTGATGGAGCTTTCCCAAAGCTTGATTGAGTTAAATTGTCAAAATCGGTGAAGCATCACTTTCTCCTTTCATAATTGTGTAATTGCATAAATCCTCAAATCAATTATGAGACGGGTGACATACTAAAACGGGATTAAACTATGATTGATATTTGCTTGGAAAAACTAGTCCGAATTTCCAACGACACTTGGAGAAAGCATCCCTGTTTTGCACATGTCTCTCAAAATAACTCGGGAAGCAAAATGTAATTACACCGCCGAATCAATCACAATTTGCAAGGCTTTTCTCGCGACAATGACGAATCACTCGTATTTGCTTTTTACTTTCTCCTCGGAGAAAGTAGTGACAATTTTATTATCTGTGGAAAATACATAATAATCAAGAGGATTGCTTTTCCTTTCATTTTGCAAGCAATTGCAACTCAAAATCAAACAGCGATTGCTCGCTTTCTCTTGGAGAAAGCGTTTCCGTAATTTGTACGAGCACGTCTATTTCAATCACAAATCTTAATTTCGGCGCGATCTACGCTTTTATTTTATGGTGCAATTTCTCTTTGATTATTGGATGAACTTTGGTAATATAGGTGCGGAGAAAGCTGGACTTTTTTTTATATCTATAAGCTTTCTCCGAATCCCAAGACGTTTCATAAACCCCAGAGATAAATTTTTATCGGCTGTAATGCCCGTTAAAGCTTGTTTTACGACACTTTGAGTGTCTCGTCCCTCGAATTAGATGTCATCAACGTTTCTAACGTGGAGAAAGTTGGTTAGCTCAGAAAATTGCGAATTGCACAAAAATCATTGACTCCCAGTTTTTGAGTAAAAGTAAGTGAAAACAAACTCAATACGTTTTGAATCGTCAAATTTCTGGAGAAAGTTTTTTTTAAAATTTACAATTTCTACAACTAACCCATTCCTACTTTTCTCCGAAATTTCTACTTTCTCCATTACCCATCAAAAATGAATAACGACCCCACATTTACAACGATACACCCTCAATTTATGACTGTAACCGCAAAAGTTTGCCCTCACATTCAATTCCTTTCTTTACTTTCTCCGACCCAAATACAAGTTCCGCAAATAATACATTTACACATTTCACAACGGCGTCACAACGAGTTAAGGTGTAACGACAAAAACGACCCGAGATCGATACATTGCAGTTTCACTTTTTTTTCCATTTCACTCCTTTCTCCCCGAGAAAATATCACCCTCCATCTCACTGCATCACTTAAAACGTCAAAGACTGATTCATGATACGCATTAAAATTGTAAACTTGTCGAGTTCGTTTTTATCTTCAACGACCCACACATGCACACACTTTCTCCACTTTCTCCCGCCATGAATCTGCTCATAATTTTTTCTCTCGCGCTCCATTGCGTGCCTCTTGAAGAAAGTGGTGCTTTCTCCGCAATATGCACATGTGTGAGGATATTATGCAGTTTTTATGTACTTTTAAGAAACAGTTCCGATCCCCATTTTGTTGCTCCCTGGATGCACCATGAACACATCCTTGGTCATATAATGGGACAACAGAGAGCCGCCATCAAATTAGACTTAAAACACATCGAAAGTGAAAGGAGCGATGAGCCTTTCTCTCATCATCATCGTCTCGAGTGCATCTTAATGTGAGGAGAACAAAAGGCTATAAATAGCGGGAGGAAATGGGAAACAAAAGCGTTTCGCAAGTCAGATTTGCTGGAGAAAGTAGGCGGGGAGAGATGACAAGGAAAAATAAGCAGTATAAATATATAGGAAAGGGGAGAAAGTTGTACGTTTATGGGACTTGACACTCAACGTATACTAGATAGGCTCACATATGTAAAGTTGATGTGAGTGGTTATTGCGAAAGGAGAATTTGTTGCTGACTCCGAAGAATATGGGGAGATACATGCATTGTTATCGGGGTGTTATATGGCCACCATAATAATGTGACGGAAAGGGAAAGTAGAGTCAGCAAATACATTGATCTTTCCCCGTTTTTAGGGGGCAGGGTTGTAAAATTCGGCGGCATGGACTAAAGTTTTGACCAGTGGCAAAAACGGGTAAAATGGCACTTCTCTTAGAAAAATGTCCAGGAGTGCTAATAATCTTAAAATTGTGTTTTAAAAATATTTCATATTTCAATTTCAGAAATTTGAACAATTTTCAACTTGATTAGTTCCAGTTTTGCTTTTTTAAATTGAAATTTCCCCAATATGGTATATTCCAGTATTTACAATTTTTGTCTTTTGTCCATTCACAAACCCTGCATTTTTTTACTCTTCCTTTCCGGAATGTAGATGAAGCTGATGACGACAGTCTCGAAGCGTTTTGGGTTAGAATAACACGAGTGAAAGTATATAAGCTTCAGAGGACGTGCCCACGTCCAACTTTTAATGTATACAAAACATATCTACACAGACGATATATACATTTCCCATCTTTTTCGATGGGATCTGTGTGTAGCTCCTGTTAGACATTTTTTTTATACCGGGAGAAAGTATCATGATCACGAGAGGCTAGTGCTGGTGAAAGGGAAAATGTAAGTTAGCAGTTTTACCGAGATGGAGTTGCGTCCAGCCCCAGGGAAATTGGTGGAATCGAGGCCGGACCATTTCTTGAGAAAATCCCTCACGTACCGTCGAGTAGGGTCGACTATGCGGAAACCCGTGACATTAACTGCTCCATATTCCACAATGGACGACTCCCAAGGCTCATCCATTGCCTGCAACACAAGATCATTACGAGCTTTCACTCCGATATGCAAATCAAATGAGAGAAAGTTGCTGTGTTCAAGAAGTTTTTTTTCATAATATCTTATACACGCATCAATGGGACTTTCTCCCTTTTTTTATGCGTGTGGATGCTGTGTGTACACGTTTATACATTTTTGGAGAAAGTCAGCGAATGGTTGGCGGTTTTTTTGGGTCTTTCCCAGAAAGAGAAAGTCGTCACGAAAGGGATGTAATGTGATGTGTGATTCGACTCTTGACGATTATGCGAATCTAGGGCATCACATCGCGTATCGTTAACACATTACTAGACGACCCTCAGCTTTCTCTGCATATTCATTTACAGCCCACTTTCTAGACAAGAAGCAGCTCTTTTAGAAAGCTAAGAAACAAGTGAAGAACTGTACTTTCTCCAGTTATCGCTGTTCCTACAAATGAATTTCTTCGAACAAACGCCAAAAGAGAAAGTCTCATCACAATTTTTTTCCATCAATACAAATGAGTCCACAAAATACTATTATGTGTGTACACTTTCTCTTGCTTTCTCTCACCTTCTCCACATTTTTTAGAAAAAATCTATGTAAGCTCGTAGGATTATATGTGACACAAACCAGACTCATTTTTGATAAACTTTCTCCACCGACTTTCTCTTGTGCGTGTGTCCCAAAAACAATCTCAGAATTAAGAGTGAAAGCATCTAAAATAGCTCTCTTTTCCTCAGACACAACCACCATCTCATTTGAATCCTGACGAGGATAACAACCATCCACACAGAGACGGTGAAAGTAGGAGAAAGCTTATCTGATGACCAGATGCTCTCCAAAATGGTTTAATGTGGGTCCTCCCATAACCCTGCAG
Source organism: Alloscopus bannaensis (assembly GCA_027743745.1). Classification (NCBI taxonomy): domain Eukaryota; kingdom Metazoa; phylum Arthropoda; class Collembola; order Entomobryomorpha; family Entomobryidae; genus Alloscopus; species Alloscopus bannaensis. Next base: position 10,630 of record JAHZMW010000850.1, on the reverse strand, counting down.
ACTCATTGATGGTATCTCATCTTCATAAATGGAGAGAAAAAATCAGAGAAATATTTGCTTTCACTCGGAGGAAAGAGAAAGCATTTCCTTACCAGTCCAGATAAAAGGTAATGGTAGGTGCGTCTCCCCATTTGAACACCCTGGACATGTTGGATGATCACCTCTTGAGCCAAAGCTGCGGGGCAATCGAGTATCACGTACTTCGGTGTGAACCTAGAGAGAAAGCAGCGGAAATTAGGAAATTGAAACATTACACACAATACATGCCTTATATTTAGTTAGATGTTGTTATGCATATTATTATTATTTTCTCCGTATCATTTCCTTTGCGTAAAAAAATTGAGCGGAAATGTGAGATGGGAAGCGCTAATGTGTTCCTGTAAATTGTATTATGCTTTCTCCCTCGTGTTGTTCCAAAACAGTATTTTCCTCTTAGAGAAAGTTGTGCCTCCAGTTATTTTTTATCATCATCTTAAAAGCATTTTCTAAAGCAAATAAAACACCTCGAGGAGAAAGTGCGACTTTCTCCACGCACACTTTCACTACACCGCTTTCTCCTTGAGAATTGTACTGGAGGCGTAATAATTCTTTCGGCTTCTCGTTTAATGTGAAAAATGCAAATCGCATTTTCTACCCAAGGACCATCCTGGAGAAAGTACTCTGACGTGAAAGGAAGAGAAATCAAATAAATTTTTATTTTCATTCATCTTCTGTCTGAACTCAATACCTGTTGTACGCACGGAGGTAAAAATGTATTGAAAAAATGGAGAAAGCGTCCCTCATTCGAGCATCTGCTCCAGTTATGTGAGCTAATCTTTTTGAAGCACTTCAATTCCTAATAATGCGGAGAAATACGGAAGAGAAAGTGGGAGAAAGTACAATCAATTTCTTGTGCTTTGGTGTGCACAAAGAATGTGTAACATGCATACTTTAGTATTGTGCTACTGTTCAGTTTTCACTGCTTTCTTCGTTTTTCAGATGGGAGAACTTTCCCATCTGCTTTCTCCGGATCACGGGGAGAGGAAGGTGGTTGATAAAAATTGCGAAACTGTCAGAGACAATTTACATAAATCAAAAATCCTGCCCCAATACCAATGCTGATGGATGAAAATGATAATTTCCTTTCTCCATACAAAGTGAAAGTAGCATTGCTATCATAGAAAAAGGGAGGGCACATTTCAAAATTTTTACTCACTCGCAGATTATAAAAATTGGGAGATAAGAGGCAGCTCATGTGCCAAGATTTGAAATAAGTGAAAGTTGAAGAAAGTGGATTGGGGAAAGTGGTTAAATGACACGAGAAGGAAAAAGTCGAGCATTTAAAAAACTTGAAGAAATACAGAGGGAAAGTTTGCAGTTTAACCTGGTTGCCAAATGATAACTAAGGCCATTTGGTTAAAAGGTGAAAGTCCAAAAAAAACGAAAATGAGAACGGAGAAAGACAACGGTTATTACACAACGGAAATAGTGACACGAAGAAAAAGTCTGGCATTTTTTGAGTTTGTATTTTTTTCTAGAAGCATCGCACAACTTTATATAAAATCCTATACAAGTCTACTTTCTCCAGCGGATTTTAAACTCAGGAAATGTATACCTCGTGAGAAAAGCGTTTAATTAGACAAATGATGGGTGTACGCACACAACTTCATGGTTCCGGCTCATAGGCCATTTGGTGGGAAATGAGGAAAAAGTTTAGTTCATCCCGCACACCCAACTTTCTCCTTCCTTTTCTCTATGATGATTTCCTCCGACATTAGAAAATAGACGAAAAGCCTAAGCAAATGAAGACTTTCTCCGGGAATGGGTGTATAAAACATTAAGTGTGTTATGAGATTTGTTGGAGAGAAAGCCAGCAGAAATAAAGAAGTAAAACAACACTTTCTCCGGTGCTCCTCTTAAAAAAGTCACTTTCCCATTCACCTCGCTCACTCAGCCACCCAGTGAAGTGGAGTCAGCCACCATTCCTCCACCGAAAGACAAGGCCCATTACCCAGAGAAAATAGCGAAATAGAGCGGAGACACAACTTTCTCCAGGTATTGTGACAAGTGTATAGCTCGCTTTCTTTTCATGGGCTCTTGCTCTGTCATTTCAAGAGACAGGGAAGAGGGCTAAAAGGAGCCTCTCTTGTTTTGAAACTTTCCCCTGTTTGAAGACTACTTTCTCCTCCTTTCTCTTCTATATACTCAGTTACACGGGTTAATTGTATATAATCCAGAGAAAAAATACATATGTATAAACCACGAAACGGAGATATCCCGAGTTTTCCCTACCTCTCGCTTTCTCTTACTTTCACTCTGCTTAAAGTGGTTAATTGAGTTGCTCACGATGACTGAGCGTGTGGAATTACGGGCTTTTGCTCCGAGCTTCTTTTGGCACGGTTGACGAATCTCAAAGAAAGTATGAGCCTTTTTTCTGTCGCTTTCTCTTTCTTTCTCTGGAAGACTTTCTTCATCAGGGTGGTAAGGATATTGCTGTCAATGAAGAGGACATGGATTGCCGAGCATTTTACCAGTTTTAATGTGTCCTACGTTTCAAAACAGGGGTATACTTTCACTAGTCAACAGTCACTTTCTCCCTTCAAATTTCGGGGAGAGAGAAAGCATGGAAAGATGATTCCCAAAGGTGAAAGTGAGGGATAACTTCGTGTTTCAGTATTTTTGAGTATACGTCCATTTATGTACAGTCGGAGCACATCTGGTGAAAGTAGGAGAAAGCTTGTGATACAGTCTTTATATTCCCCGGTTGTCTTCGGTGAGGACATAAAAGGGGAGCATTTACCTTGAAAAATACAACCGGGATCTCATTACGACGAAAACAAAAACGAGTTTTCGCTTATCCCCGCGAACCACCCGACTTCCTCTGGTGAAAGTATACAAAAATGCCTCCCACTTCATGGGAGAAAGCGAACAACAACATTGTTACTCCGCGGATAATAATCCTATAAAGGTAAAAGCCCGATTATAAAGAAAGCCATTACTCCCATTTTACTACTCAAGAAGACGCAAGGAGAAAAAAAAATACACTTTCTCCTACTTTCTCTGTAAACGAATAAAAAAAGGGAGCAACACTAACGTTGAAGTGCCGACAAGATGCATTTTATAGTAATAAGAAACTGTTGCGTTTCCACTATTGTAATAACAGTAATACTTATAGGTGACGATGACTCTAATTGCGAACGAGAAAAGTAAATATTCCATGAAGACGGGAGAGTAAAAAATGTAACGGTGAAAGTGGATGCTCTCTAGAAGCTTCTTTATTGATGCTCCGAAATCATCAACGAGGTCACTGCCTCCTGGAGAAAATAGCTTTATACTTTTTCCAGTGGACTTGGTGAAAGTGTGACGACAGCGCAGATCATTTGGTGTGCAAAAATGAAAAAGGAAAAACTACAAAAATGTCCTACTTTCGTCAGACCAAAAAATGTTCGCCAATCGAACAGAAGGAGAAAGCACAATTTTTTTATGTTGTAGCTGAAATATATTTCAAATTTTATTGTCGCACCGGCAAAAAAAAATCATTCGATATCTGATTTACGATCCAATTCAAACTCAGCCCACATTACAAGGAGAAAGCAGGAGAAAGCAAACCAATTCCCTTTTCCGGTAGTGTACAGTTTGCATTTTGTCCACAAGAGAAAGCAGCTTCCACAACAAATTCTGAGGGCTACACACATACACACGTTTTTTTTCTGGAGAAAATTTTGTGACAGAGAAAGTGGAGAGAAAGGGCAAAGTGCATTTTGATGTTGTGCCTGTGGGTAGTCTCCCTCTAACAATAACTTCACATTCATGTTCATCTTTGCTACGTGTCACCGGACTACATTCATTCCACTTTCTCCACATTTTTGGTGAAAGCAAGTTATGTACACACAAGTCTTAAAAATAATGTGGATAAATGAGTCTGAAGGTATTATTGTCGGTTTTTTGTGTGCTTTCACCATTGTTGCCGCATACCTTCATACCGTCACAAGTTACTTTCACCGACATGATGATTCAATGCTTTATGAAGAAAGGTCGTATTCACACGTGTTGAAAGTTGTTCGGTGAAAGTAGTGAAAGCACAAACACAGGAAAAACAGCCTTCCACGATCTGTGAACTTTGAAAACCATGTCTTTTTTCGAGTGAAAGCACCATTTCGGGAACATGACTCCTTTACATTTCACGAACATTGAGGACAATTTAACCAAAAAATTCACAATCCGCACCGACATCGCTTCAAACATTCACGAGTTATAAAAAACAATAACAAGCACGCATTCCATTGGCTTTCACTCACTTTCTCTTTCACACATTTTCTCTGTGTGCGTGTAAGCTAGTAACTCAAACCAAACCGAGTAGAATAACCAATATTATTATTCTCTAACGCCTATGCGTAAGTCGAATTTTGTGTGGAGAAAGTTGTGAAACGAGCGTAGGAAATTTATGCTCATTTTTTTACAAGGCAGACTAAAACCACTGAAAATTCATGGTTCTCCTCCGAATTTCATATCAGCATATGCACACACACTTTCTCCCCATAAAGCACAAAGAGAAAGCATTTCCATCCTCCTTTCTCCTCGTTTTGAGCACATATTTATATGACATTGTAACGGCGCCAGGAGTTCATCACTCCAAATTCTTTTTTGCAAAAGAGAAAGGCAACAGCTGAGATCATGTTGTCCATGCTTTCTCCAGTATCCGCGAAAATATCAGAAATATTTTTGCACAAAAGGGAGTCCCCATTACTCACTTTCTCCGTGTTTGAAGTTTCGCGGGGTAAAATTGGAAAATGGGAAAGTCCGCAATATTTTGTAAATCCCATCAGTCTCCCCTTTATTTATGATTGTACACCAAAGACTGAGGCTTAGGAGAAAGTGGGAAAGGGAGGCTTGACTAAATCACCGTGTGGCTTTGTTAAATAGATTTATGAGTAAGTATTCAATTAAACAACGCTCGACACTGTGGGAAGTCAGCGATAAACTCTACAGGGCATCCCCAATGCAGTATTAGAAGAGAAAGTCGGGAGAAAGCAAGGAATTATTAGTTTGAGCAGTACACACAGAGTTGAGACTAGAGAACACCCTTGCCAAGACAATAGCTCCAATATTTTCCCTTGTCAAGTCATAATCGCAATATACCACTTTCCCTAATCACGCTTCGTTGCAACACGAGCTTTACGGAGAAAACTGCTTTCCTTTCCCTCTTGATCCTAAACCTTGTAATATTGTGGTGTAGGTGAAAGCAGAGTCCCTCGAATTTTGTGGAGCACGCCTCTTGTTGCAAACACTACTTTCTTTGCACAAACACCGCTACTTTCACTAGAGAGAAAGCATCTCTCTTTGATTGGCTTCACAAATTCCACAATCAACGCATCAATCCCGGAATTTTACATTCAAATCTCACTTTCACTCCTTTACGTAACTCATGTGTGAATGAGGGTCTTTTCCAGCTTGAATTTTTTGTAGAGAAAGGTTGCCCCCTCATATCATAACATTTGCTTTCCCCCACGCACGAGTAATGATGGGTCGTCGTGAGATGTGTTACCATTATTTTGGCTTTCACTCCCTCACACATGTTTGCGTTGAGCAAACAACGAAATGAAAGTACTTTCACTAGACAATGCTCTGTTTGCGTATTACGGAGCAATCTGTGGGTGCACGTTTTTGTGGTGGGATTGTGAGCTACATACAGGATTTTCACTTTGATTACACGATCCAGAGACACACACCACATTTCTCCTGGAGAAAGGGGGAGTGCAGTTCATTTAGTTCGTGCTTTTATTCCTCACAATAATGACAACAATCATTGTGTGTACGTGGGCAGACTCTGGAATTTTGGAGAAAGCTCCACTCAAAATCAGGACGCGTGCATGCATCCCTTCTGACCTTTCTCTGATTTTAATTCGAAGACTCTTTACGAGTTTTCACGAAATTTATTTCATCAAAATAATTTGTGGTTTGCAATTATAATCAATATGAGTGATGAGAATCCTGTCAGTTTTTACTGCCAGAAATAAAATTTCAGTTATCTTCACAAAGAGAAAGTTCGGCGACATAGGCAAATCGTAAAGTACGACTTTTTCTCGCATTTAAATCAGAAAGAATTAGGAGACGATAAAAATCCGATTTTTTTCATCACAACTGTCACCAAAAAAAATTGTCCACTTGTGCACTATGCCGAAGGATATGAGTGAAAGTGAAGAAAGTGAGGATCTTACCGATTTGTCATTTCAATCTGGAGAAGTATGTTGAGGACCTCTTCCGCACTCGAGATTTGTCTCACAACATCAATACGGAGGGAATCGTTGGTATACGATAAATCTTGAAATATCGACTGCAGACGCAGCAGACCTGCAATCACAAGAATCAAATAAGCTTCAACTTTCACCAACAATTTGTGTGAGCCATAAACAAAGAGCGAAAGCAGAAATCATATTATATATCACACACAAAATATATTCAACGTTCAACATATTTTTCAAAGGACGAAACTATAAAAATCTGCCATTGTCTTTTGTGTTCTAAGCATTCCCAAAAAAACCACCCCACGTCGCGTTGTCAGCAGTCATCGATTTTTTTACCCTTCTCTGGAGCCTTGTATCTGTGTGACGTGCACAATGTAGTGGGAGAAAGTATTGGAGATGGGCTTACGGCAATTACTCACAGTGTAATACCTTTTGTTGACAAGCCCAAGGGGCCATAAAGCCAACCAGGCTGGCTCGTGACATGCAGACCCTCGCTCTCACAAATCATTGCGTGTGTGCCGATAATATTATGGGTATTCCTCCCTACCCTCACTATATTTCGTCGAAAAAAAATATTTACGGTGTTTTTTCTAAAGAATTGCGATTGCCGCCAAAATTTTAAATAATCATTTAAACTATTTTCAAAGCTCAATAAATTTAATCCCATTAACTTTTGAGATTGGCGGCAATAGGCATTTTTTAAAAAAAGACCCGTTTTACTTTTTTCGACGGTATCTCCCACATTTTTGAATAGAAGTAATCGAGTTTTTTTTACATTGTGTGTACGCACTTTCTCTTTTTCACGCATCCTACAATCTAGAAAAAATTCAAATTTTATTCCACATCTTAACCCCTTTTTGATAGTCAGCAGAAAGAGAAAATGGACCATTTCGTAGATTTTTTTTGGTGAAAGTTTACAGCCCGTAAAAATGTACAATGTGCGTGACTCTCATTTTTGACAAGAAAGAAAGAGTCCTATAAAAACGAGCGTTTTTTATGCACGTAGAAATTTCCGAACAATTGTTACCTTTTTTACACTCATTGGTCAAGAGTTGCTAATTGTTGGAGAAAGTAAAAATCATAATAACCGTAATAACAGAGTGAGGAATGATTGTGTACAAAGTGGGGAAAGCGGTAATAATGGTGCTTTCACCAAAACTTCTCACGTGCCATTTTCGACGCTGTCAACAGGAAAAATGAGGGAGTATATTTTTTCTTTGGTTTTTTTAGAGTGGATCTCCGGGAAATGAAAAGTTGGTAAGTTTCTGGTGTGATGGAGAAAGCCAAATATTATGACTGGGAGGAGTGTTCAGTCTCGGAAGACATAACCTCCAGTTGTGTTTAAGTAGCGGTATAAAGAAAGAGTTATGAAGAGAGCGGAGACACATTATAAAGGAGCAGTCGATTTCCCCTATTTTCTTCGATCCGAGCTTTCCCCATTGTTTCCCTCACTCAGTCAGTGTCTTCAATAAAATGCCTGTCTCCGCTCTCCGAGTCGTCATCATGTGTGAAGAGGACATGAGAGCCAATTTGTGATCATTCTTTGTGGTCACTTGGTCGAGACTGTGAGGAAAAACCTCCCTTCTTGTAACGGAGAGAGGTAATAATAGGGGAGAAGTATAGGCATACATATGCACATTACAGGGTTATAAACGGAAAAAAATAAAGTGGTAAATTCCGGTTTTTACCATTTAAAATGTAAGATAAGAAAAGTATCCACAATTTCTTAAATTGAGGTAATGTGACACATTTTTATATACATTTAGATTACGAACACTTTTTGGACATTTTCCCGGTGGCTTTTGCCGGTTTATACCACTTTCCAGAAGCTCCAAAATATTTCATTTTGACACACTGTAATACACTTTTTTCTTTCCAGGAACTGGTATTTACCGGTTTTTGCCAGTGGACAAAACCACAGAATTTTACATCCCTGACACATTATATTGTTTTTTTCTTTAGAGGGGCCAACGAAACCACGCCACACATGTCCACACCAAAGTCAACACCACATTTGAGATGTAGAATGTGGGCAACACTTTAGTCACACGTTCTCCTGACGTCTTTCCCTCTCTCCTTATATACAACTCTGAGTGTGGGGAAGGATGAAAGTGGATAAGGGGAGAAAGTGCGAAATAATGCTAGACATCCCTCTACATAGGTAATTGCATGTGTGAACACCCTCTTTCTCTCTGAGCAATAATCTTGAATATCTTTCCCGTGTCGACACACACCATCGTATGTTTTATATAGAGAAAGCTGTATATTTATATATTGTCAAGAAATAACCTTTCTCTTGTGTAACGCCATTTTATCTAGGATTTCGTTGGCTTCAGAGAATGACTGGATTTTCGTAAGTTACACTAACTTTCTCCCCTTTTTTCGAAGTCGTATTATCAAAGCGTCATGCTTGTTGACTGGAGAAAGCGGCGGGGATTTCAAGGATGACAGACATTTTGTTTCTTGGCTTAAAAATCGTTACAAATTTTAGGGAAATTTGTAGCTTTTTGTTTAGTCTGAAAAATGGACTTTCTCCAATAGTTATTACTTTCTTTCGGTTTCGCAACGATTTTTTTAGCAATTTATTATGCGAATGACCACCCAGAATGAAGTGGGCACTCAACCTGTCTGTCGATGAAGACAGAGTGACGAATCCTCGCGACTAGAAAGCAAAATTTGCTTTCTCTTTCTTCACACTTTGCACGTGTCGAATGACCACCCAGAATGAAGTGGGCACTCAACCTGTCTGTCGATGAAGACAGAGTGACGAATCCTCGCGACTAGAAAGCAAAATTTGCTTTCTCTTTCTGCACACTTTGCACGTGATCTAATTCAGGTTTATTGTAAGATTTCATGTTGTTTCTCCGCGTTTCTGTCGAGGAGAAAGCAATTTCCGTTGAAATGTAGTAGTTGTGTTTCCATCCAATCCCAATTTAAATTATCAGATCCGTCGGTGAAAGCCTTTCTCTTTCGATCTTCGCTGCATTTCTCACGAAACACAATTACTGCGCGTGCATCCAAAAATGACGTGAGATCTTAATCACCTATGAATTATCAGTGAAATGTAGCGGCTTGACAGAAACGATGGGAAAAGAGGTAAAAAAGAGAAAGTTGCAGCAATAAGTACAACGATCCGTCTAGTTGAGATGTGGTGACAGTAACTTCCCGCTTTCTCTTTCAGCAATTCAGAGAAATGCGTTTCTTTTTTAGAGTAAAAAAAGAGCTGCACCATATTTTTATGTAGTAGTCGTGTTTCCATCCAATCCCAATTTAAATTATCAGATCCGTCGGTGAAAGCCTTTCTCTTTCGATCTTCGCTGCATTTCTCACGAAACACAATTACTGCGCGTGCATCCAAAAATGACGCGAGATCTTAATCACCTATGAATTATCAGTGAAATGTGCCGGCTTGACAGAAACAATGGGAAAAGAGGTAAAAAAGAGAAAGTTGCAGCAATAAGTACAACGATCCGTCTAGTTGAGATGTGGTGACAGTAACTTCCCGCTTTCTCTTTCCGCAATTCAAAGAAATGCGTTCCTTTTTTAGAGTAAAAAAAAGAGCTGCACCATATTTTACAAGGATTGCATCCCAATCCTACTTTCTCCAATTTCTCCCTCAATGATGAGCGTCATTCTCGATATGATCGGAATCAGTTACACTTCATCCCGTTTAAAAAACTCACGACGTCATTAAGATCAAAATGCAGTGAATGATAGAAAAAGGGGAGTGAAAGCAAGAAACGAGTATGACACTCACACACCCGCTTTCCCCACATCTTTTCCCCTTGTCTTTTTTCATTCGGATAATCATCATCATCTCAACTTTCACTCATCATCATTATCACGAAATGAGGCTCATCTATATATCGGCATCGTACAACGATGGAGAGAAAGCAGATACACGTATCTGAACAAGGTTCAAAGAACAGAGAGAAAGCACCATGTGGAGGAGCTGTTTCAGAAGCGGGATTTCACCCAGGGAAAATTGCTCCAAGTTATCCAGCCTCACATTAATCTCTTGCATGTGTCGTTGTGTCGACGAACTTCTCGAGATTTCACCTCAAAACGATTCCTCCAGGAGAAAGTGTGTATTTTGTGGAAAACTGTAAAAAAAGCCCATCCACAAGGAGAAAGGAGTCTGAGTCTGATTCTTTGGTTGAAAAAAAAGGCTTCACAAGGATTGGGAGAAAGTCGGAGAAAGGTTGTGTTCGAGGGAGGTTGAGATAATGAAATCTGGTACACATTAGGATTATCTGTGTATCCCAGTTTGGATGATTACGACTTTCACAAAGTCTACTTTCTCTGATATTTTGTCTGCATATTAAAGTCGCGATAAATGTACGACCCTGCTGGAGAGACATGTCTCAGCACGTGTCCTCACATTTGGGAGAAAGCAGTTATATTTC
>JAHZMW010000849.1:0-12693 GCA_027743745.1 Alloscopus bannaensis | reverse complement strand
TTAATAGCGAAGTTATGTAATGGCTAATGTAACTCTGTCACCAACCAAACTCGGAGCTGAATGGTGATTGAACATTTAAATGTTTTACTTGCAGATATAAAACTGATTTCCGACTCATTGCATAGTGAGTTAAGCAATAAAAAAAATACAGCAAAGGCCGTAAATGCTCTTGGCACTTGGCATTGAAAGTTAATAATAGAATAATATCCCATGAAGAACAATACGAAACAACCATCAGCCAGAAGGCATTGGGATGGAGGCATTCTTTGCGTTCATTACTTAAATTACTTTGCACCAGTTATCCAATTGACAAGACAAAATCAACTGCTTGAAAATGACTCCCAAAACGTACTTCATGAAGCTTGGCTGGATTTTATTTTTCTGTCTCATTTTAATGGTTTGATTTCTGCATTTTTTTGATTTTTTTATTTCCCACCTAATCTAACACATATACTTAATAAAAACACTATTAATTGTGTAACATAATATTTTAATAACATTATTATCACATTATAATATTTAATTTAATTCACTCATTAGGTACACTTGGTGCTGGCCTTATACCCGAGGGATGAGAGCGACCCTGCTCAAGAAGAACAGAGGAAACGAAGGGGACGGGTTGTGTTTCTGCCTCAAAATTAATTTTAAATGTTCTCACTTAATATTAAATCGTGTAGAGTACACGTCAACCATCGTGAATTCAAAAGGTGAGATGATTCATTAGGCCATCAACAATCGCTTAGAAAAGATCTTAAGGCAAGACATTTTCACTTTTCAAATACTTTTGTTTGTAACGCATCGCATAAGGTATACAATAAGAGATTCTGTTTTTAGTACAATACTTAAGTTTTAATATTATGTACCATTACCAATCAGAACCGGTAATCGCCCTGCATTATTTTCGTAAAGACATCGAGCTCCAGTTTTTCATAACCTTTTAACTTGCTACTGTAAATGTAGATAGGATCTAAAATTCGCTCAATGTCAAACCCATCAGCTTGAAGATTAAACTTTTGCACTTTGAAAGAACCTGCAAATAATATTACATAAATGCATGAGACGTGACGAGATTGATTAAATGATTTTATTCGTAACCCAATTTATATATGAATTTATACCCGTGCAATTAAGATCATCTCCTCGAATGCATGAGTGGTCGTCCCGTGTGACAAGGTCTCCGGTACGGAAATACTGGTCCCCTTTTCGAAACACGTTGCGAACAATTTTCTTCTCTGTCGCATCCGCGTTTGTGTATCTATTACCACAATTGTAACAATTAAATGCGGAATGCGATGTTATGTACATCATGNCGTTGCGAACAATTTTCTTCTCTGTCGCATCCGCGTTTGTGTATCTATTACCACAATTGTAACAATTAAATGCGGAATGCGATGTTATGTACATCATGAATTGCTCACAATAACTGTACCCTTCATATCGCAACGATGGAAAAACGTTGACAATCTTCCCAACCAACTCTCCTTGCTCGAAATCCTTGCATTCTATCGCAAATCCGGTCTCCTTGTCTCGAATCACTTCACCCGTTATTTCATTCACTTTGATAACGGTCACCGAATACACCGGGCGAACGAAGGCGGGAATGTAACCGATCGCTCCTACTTTTGTACCCTCTACGTTCACTGCGTGTTGAATTAAATCGGAGGAGTTTCTTTAAAAATTAAATTTTTCTGATAATTGACCATTTTTCTTAAATGGTATTAGTACGTACCCAGTGTACAATTTCCCTCTGTGCTGCCGTACGTTTCGAAAAAATATTTCACATTGAAGCGCGAGGTGAAGGTTCTCCAAACGTCGGGCTTCACTCCACATCCCACCATGGCTCGAAGTGAATGATTACTTTCGAGTTCCGGCTGCGGAGGCTGGTTGACTATGAAGCGGCAGAGTTCTCCCATATACAAGGAAACCTGTATGAAGTACATTGATAACAACCTTCCAATTGGAACACATAATTATCTTCGGAGCAGAAGAGTTTTATTTTCTTACTGTAGCCTTGTAGTAGTGGATATCACTCCAAAACTTGGAGGCCGAAAATTTTGGAACAATAACGCACGGAATAGAGTCTATGATAGCCATGCCTATCCCCACGAGTCCAAACGTGTGGTACAGAGGCAACGGGTTGTACATTATGTTATCTTGACGAATATCGAATGAACTGGTCACCATTGTGAAAAGAAGCATTCTTGGAAAGAAATCGTAAAAAAATCGTAGTATCTATTAACTCAACTAATTACTACGTGTATTATTTATTCACGGATACTTAGAATTTTTTAAAAATGTTATACCTTGAGTGACTTGCTTTAGCAGCTTTTGGCATTCCAGTGGTGCCGGACGTGTATATGTAAAACAATGTATCTAAGAAATGCGGTTCTTCGCTGGGTTTCCGTAACACAGTTGGTTTTGAAGATGTCGTCCGTAAGCAATCGGCAAAATCATGAGGTTTAAAAACCGAGGTGGGTGTACCACCTTCCATGTTTTCTATAGGCAGGCTGGCCTTGTGACTGATGGGGAACAGTCCGTCCAGAAAGCGGTCCAGTTCGTAGAGTACTATATCTGTGAGGGGCTTGTCGCTTTTGTCGCGCCTCTTCCAGATTTCATTGACCACTTTAAATTGAATACATACGCATATGCTTTGATTATTTTAAATGGGTGAAAGTTTCCAACACAAAGATTGGCTTTGTTTTCTTTGTAGCATTAAAAATTGCAAATCATTTGATGACTCATTTGCAGAATGCATTATATTATTTGCTCTTGCAAGTTTGAGACAAATACCTTCTCGAAGTTCGGATCCATATATTACGGACTTGCAATTGGAGTGGTAAATGCAGTGTTCCAAAGACTCGCCCCGCAAGTTAAAGTTTATAAGGGCCGTGATAACACCGATCTTTCCAATAAAATTATCATATTCAAAATGCACGTTATTCACAGTGTAAGTAGTGATAAATTTAAGTGAAGCTGTCATTGATGCCAATTTGCTGTAGTTCAATATTGGGAAATTTATTGTAAAATAAAAATCCTGTATATGGAGATTGTTACCCGACTCAACCCCAACCAGATTGCAACAACTTCAGGCCTGTTTGTCATAGCCAATGCAACAACGTCCCCATTCTTGTATCCTTGAGCTTGGAAAAAGTTGGCAACTTGAAAGCTCATTGTCTGTAGCTGTAGAGTTGAATGCATCAAATTACTACTGGTGCATTACTCATTTTATGCTGTAATGTGCCTTTACAGCAATAATGCAGGCAATTGCTGTAGGTATTATAGAAACAGCTCTAAGTAAGTAGCTATTTTAGAAATCTCGTACCTGCCGGTAACTCCATTTTTCAGATTCATAAAAAAAGCAGGTACGATTCGGTGTTTTCTCCGCTATTCTGTCTAAGCTTTTAAAAGTTGTTCGGTTTGTACAGCGGTGAAGTATCCATTTTCGGATGCCATTAAATAATCTGTAGAGAAGACTTCAGAGAACCAAAAAATGAAAGGGGGTTGATCTCTTGAATTTCAATGAATGTTCAAAATGTGCACTCACTGCGTTGCAAAACGTAGTGTTTCACCCACACAAACCCAACACGTTTCAAATTTTGATAAAACTTGAAGAATACTTACATAAAATCTCTGGGAAAGGTTTTGATGACGATTTTGATCTTTCTCCAGTGCGTCCATAAATTTCTGAGAAGCACGATTGCTCCGATATAAACACAAACAAAATACAAATACTCCGCAAGCTTCATTATTACGAATTTCTATCTGCACTGTGCACTACACCACGAGATATTTTACATTAGCAATAATATATTGGGATTGGGAAACAAATCACTATATGAGTTCCTACAAGAATATAAAATCGAATACTTTACAAAGCAGCTATTCAGCATCTGCAAATTATTTCAAGTTTTTTTCTGTTTGTGGACAATTTCCACAACTTCACTTTCAAACGCTCACACCTCACGTACACCTTCAAATTTTAATAGAGCTTGCACTGGAATTTTGTCAAATTTGTATTGTCTTTTTGTCATTCTTCTCACTATCCAACTCTCAACTCTGATTTCTCTCGTAGACATTCCACATCACTGCAAAGAGCAGGAAATAGTTAATAATCTCCGGAGGCGAGGACGCTACTCGCTACTAACTCCGGGATTTGACGCAGGAAATTTCGTACCAGATTTCGCCGTATCCTGCATTGTGCATGGGATGTGACGCTCTGTCCAGGCAAATTGTTATTAGGCACGTACACTTACTTTTTTTATTTAAAAAAATCTTGAACATCTAAAAACTAAATTCTCTCTCACAAAAGAACAATAGTAGACTCTACATTATAACGTTGTGAATCCATTAATTTGAGAAACCTTGTCCGGAAAGTAGTACTTAAGTCTTTTTCCCACGCACGTTTACAAATTACGAAAATGCAAGCTCATGTTGGCTCGTATTGGTATTGTAAACCAGTTTACCCACTTCATTGTTGGTACTCCGTAGTATTAGTACACACTCTGTCAGAAATCTTACGTGAGAAATTCGCCACTCTCTGGACACAATAAGGTGAAAAAATTCACTCACACTGAACCTGTGGAAGGAAGGACGAAGTAACTGCAATGCAAACTAAAACTGATCATGATGATATGGCAATGAGGTTGAAGATCTTGGGTTAGGGTCAAGTATAGTAGACGCCCTTTCCGAGTAATAAATAATCAGTTATGTGTATACGATCTGGATTTAACAAGAAATAATCACAATCTGAGAGTGTATGCAAAGTCACATTGATGCGATCATAGAATTGTGGCTGAGCTACAGTGCGCTATTTAATCATACAACATATTCAAGTAGTTGCTCGTATTTAGTGGACTACTCCATATTATAATATTTGTATACCTACATAGTACTGGTACGCACGCGATGACAACATCACATGTCATTCATAAGCAACTCGTACATAGATTCTCTTGACCCTTGTAATTATCTGTTAGCTTAAGGGATTTTAATTGATGCTATTGCATTCACTCACTGCAGACGTTTGCGAAATTCAGACGCAGTGCAAAGACTCTCATTGTGATCTTCAGGTACTGCGTAATGAATTACTAATAGAGTAGGTTAAGGCGTGAGCCTTGACTACATGTACGATTTTATGGCTGCCATTTACACCTTTTATACGCATCTTGCACACTATTTACAAAGGTGGAACGTTAAGTACTGGCGCACATCTATTAAACAAATTAAGCCTAATCTTTTTTCTGCCTAATCGGCTTTTAATAAGTATTCTTACGAGATCTAGTTTAGTCAGAGCAGTATGTTGTGCTAATAATGTTGGCACTGATGAGTGAAGACTGTGACTGAATGAATCGTTCAGTGAAGATTGACACATTTTGTAATTATCCTATGTATCTTTGATCGTGCATTAATCCTGTCAATTAGACTCTTTGATTCAATAAACAATTCACAGAATAAAATCAACGTAGGTTTTAGCTGTTATTGAAATAAGTTTATTAAAGATTTCAAGAAACAACTTGACGCAAAAATTTTAAACACAAATTCGTTGCAAATCTGTTTGCTAGTAAGGTTTGTTCCAAAACTGGCCCATTATTACAGGCTTAAACTAACTACATTCCATGTTCTGAATCGGAGTAAATTGCTTAGCGTTCTGATTACTACTACAAAATGGCACATTTGGAAGACTTTCAAAGTGACAACTTTCGTAACTCGGGGGTGGCGTGCTCGTCGTAGATCTGATTTGAAATGTTGCCTCCTCCTCATCCCCAAAATTCCCATCCATATAAATACGATTACTTGAAGGCATCATTGACGAGGCAGACCGTTGACAGCTTCCGTAGGCTGGAGGTGGTGTGCAAAACGGGCGCTCTCTGTGGGGCTGCGGATAAAAATTACTGAAATATGGAACATGCGTGTTTATTGTCATTTGAAATGTACCACTCCCACTCTCCGATCTTGTGTTGATGTTGCTACTATTATTATTGCTGCGAATGGGCATCCCTCCTAAAGGAGACCTACTTCGAGATCTTGACCTTCGCCCCGGAGACCGACGGCAGTTACGTCGAGAATGGGACTGGTACTGATTGTAAGATGACGCTCGGTTGAGCATAAGCCTTTCGTTTTGCTGAGCTCCATGAGTCAAGTACAGAGATCGTGACCTCACAATGGGGCGTCGGTAGCTTTCGTTGCTACTACTGTGGCTGTGGCGACTGCTCCGAAGTCGATCGTCAAAGTAGTACTCGTCATCATCGTCGTCATCATCTTCCCCACAGTTCCGACTCCCCACAATTCCCCAAAGTCTGAGTGACGGGTAAATGTCTTCGAGGTGGCGTCCATAGGGCCTGAGAATCCAGTTGCAGGTGCAGAGGAGCACAATCAGACCCAACATTGCGGCTCCCACTGCGATGAAGTCTTCCTTGAAATTGACGAATCGACCGGAGCCATGTAGAGGCTGAAAGATTGTGGGTGGCTCCGAGGAATCATTTTGAAAGTCTTTGAAAGCCTGAGTGACGTTGGTGGATAAAGTCTCCAGATTTTCGGAAGGTGGTCAACGGAAGCTTGTGCTATCTTTCCGTGGTTTTATGGATTATACTCCTTATCATTTTGCTACGAGGTAGAACCAATAAATTGCAAATTTTAATTACTAATGTCAAGCTGAAATGAATTTCAAAATGCCAATTTGATTAATTTGAACCTTCGATATTTTGTAGCTCCTTCAACGACTTGATTTTTAAGATTGTGCTGTTTGAAGTACAAGAGGCACTCCAAGGCCAATGATATGTAGAAGTTAATTTTTTATAATTGGTAAGGATAAATATAAGAATTAACAGAAGGGATATAATTATGAGTAGCTTTTATGAAAGCTCGGTACCAACTCCTGCTTCCAACTGTTAGCTCGACTTCCTCATCGTTTCAGCTGGTGTGTAGAATATATCAGTTGTAAGTGTGCAATATGAGATGAAGTTATCGATTTCCTCCAGCCACGATAGAGCAACTATAGATTTTCCTGGAGTTGGTTGGCTTGCTTGCAAAACCGTTATGCATAATAGCGTGCATCCATATGCGGTAAGAAAATGAGGTGATATTTATAGATATTTCCGAAAGTGGGTGGTTTGCCAGTTACATATTTTATTACATTTTTATTTCTTGGAATGTTACTCGCAAAAGTTCGCCAGTCATTAGTCGTCATCATGATCGAAAATACAAAATACTAACGTTAAAAGATGAACGCTTTTCATATACAAAGACTTATTAACAAAATTATCGCTGTCACAGATTCATACATAGTAAATGTGTAGTAGAGCATTAAATTAATCGAATCTTAACATTACTCACGCACGATAACATATACGAATACAATATCATTGTATATTGTTGATTGCGTGTTATGGCTTACTGTTAAGTGTTTCCCTGTAAGTGCGCAGTGTTCGTTGACACACAGTACCGATGTTAAAGTTCGCATTCATCAAACGCGAGTGAAATTGAGGTACATGAAAACATACTACAATAGAACCCCTCCAATTTTCCCATTAAATGTACAAAGAACTACTCACAACAAATCCCTTTTTCCTACTTTCACTGCACCAGAAGAAGTTTGAACTTGAAAACGATTGAATACGTACTTGACAGCTCGGTCTATCACTTTGTTTACAATTGCGCGTTTCTCTTATCACAAACTGATCAAAGTATGAAAATATCTGAGAAACGGTAAGAATGCGTTAAACTAACTGAAAGGAAAAGTTGGAGGAAAAAATATGACTTATAAAAAAAGCTGATACTTAAAGACAATAATTACTAATTATTAAGAATTCATACACAAGCATTCACGTGGTAGTTCATAATTACAGTGGAAGCTGACATTGATTTCCTCGGAGAGACCACCATTTACTGAGACAAAATGCCAGAGTCATAATTTTTTTCTCATAGTTTACAAAGGGCATCTCCGATTTCGAAGGGCAGTCATCGTCCCCCATATAACGACAATTTTCCCAGAAGTGTGAAACAACTTGATTGTATACGCTCTTCACAATGGACAACGCAGAAAGTTTGACATTCAAATCGCTATTTTTCATACACATCACTTTGTTTTTTTGCATGGTATTTGACTGTGTTGGCTTCAATGGTTGAGAGGCACACGATGATATGATGATGTCGCACAATGCAACAAGAATGCGTAGTACACACAATCTTGAATTACTCTAATTGAGTCTTCACTGAAAGTATCCTCACATGTACTCTCAAGTCTCTGGTCTTTTCAGCTTAAAAATACGCGTAAAACCAGTTACATACTCTTGACTTGAATTGCTCGTAATTTTTTAACCATACATTACATACTTACACACACGCAAAAACAGTCTCAGCATTTTCACAGCGAAACTAGGCTAAAAGCTAAGGTAAGTCCGATAGAAAGTAAAACATGCCAATTTGCAAGTGTCGCGGTGGCATACAGTCTATGGTTGGTGAGAGCGCCTGCCGTCGCAACCGTGGGTTCGGCGTCCTCCACCGTTGGTCCAACCTCGCCCTTCCTCTCACTCAAAATATTCTCGTTCACATCCGGATTGTCAAGCTCAACCGGCTTCGAGGAAGAGTCCTCCTCCCGGGAGTGTGGCCGTGAGGAAGTGGGTCGGGATCGTGACCCTTGTGCAAACACCTGGAGATCCTCTGACGGAATTTCTTTCACAATCTTGATCCACTTGAAGGAGTATTTCAGAGGAATATAGCAGTGAACATAGAGCACATCCGTGGGCGCACTGGGATTGAGTAGGTCGGTAATCTCGGCGTTTACTTCGTAGCCAGCCGGAAATCGTGAGAATTGTGGAATACGATGTCTCTCTGTAAAAAAATCGAATAACTTTGTCAGGCCTTGCTTTCATCGAACTTGAAAAATGAGATGTACATCACACAATTAAGTCACTAGTCCATTAAAGCGAATGTCATTGAATGTGTTACTTGTCCTTCTATAATTACGTATGCGTAGTTGTGACTCAATAACTTTTAGTACTTGTTGTCAACATGGAAAGCTTTTGATTGTTGAACAGTGCTTTTTTAAGTCTCAAAATTTAACCTCGTGTTCAACAACGCATTTTTTGAAGAAAATGTATTTTAGTAAAGTAGCGTACACTATTCGTTTTCTAATATGTACTTTTTAAGACGTAAACAAGCCTCACAGGGAATTGGTACTCGTTTATACGTGAGTGACATTATGTTATAGAGAAGAATAAAGGTCGGAAATTGTCTATTATCAGTGTTCCGGTTTCCCACGTTTGCATATAATGTCGGCCACTTTATTACTGGGAATCATGAGATGAGTAGTATGACGGGATAAATACGAACATGACTGTAGCTTATAGTACTGCGCACACAACATCTTCAACTTGCGAGTAAAGATCTCACAAATGAGCGTCACAGAGGAAGGTGTATATCAGTAATTGTACAAGCGCGCATGCGAGAAAAATAGTGCAAGTTACAATTTCGCTCGTATCTTCGTACAATTGCAAACTGCAACTATTTTGCAAAGCCTAATGTAATAATTTCTATGCGCAAACAATAAGAAAACAGGAAGGAGCAAACGACATAAATCACCACAGGATATAAATATTATATTCCGCAGTAAAAAACTGAAATCTTTCGTAAAAGTTCAAGGGGAAAGGAATAAAATGTACGTCGACATTTACTCCCTATATTTCTATATACTCAAGTCGTATTCTTATGAATCTTTTAACCTTCATAAAGATGATCAGTGGCTAATTATTTTTTAGCCTGAAACCCCCTCAACCTTCTTAACGAGTAATAATATACAGCTTCAGGTAAACTTAATATCATTTTAGATTCCTTCAAACGCAACCAAATGAAAAACTCATTTCATTTTCCAATTTTTCAAAAATAAGAAGCTAGCTGATCTGTTTGAAATTAGTTGTCAATTTCATTAATAAGATTGCAATCAGGGTAGAAAACTTTTCGATACAAAAACTCCACAAATTACTATATACTACTCACCATCATCAACAAATAGCATCGACCCGTTGCGCCACTGTACAGCCATTTTGAAGCCTTGTGTGTAGTCTTTAGGATCGGCTTGGCAGAACATGAATAGCTGAGGTTTAGGCGTATCATCAGTTTTGAAGTATCCAACTCCCGTGTGGCTATTGACGCCTATTTAATAAAAGTATCAAGCATATCATGATTTAAACCTACAAAATCGCAAAACTCGATGTTGATGCATATTAAAATTTCTTAACAAACCGTTAGGATCCATTTCATCTTTGCAAGGCTCAATCCTATTCTTGAAGAACTGCACCAGTTTCCAGTCCTGACACGAGCTCTTCCCTATATCCGTGTACTCATCGGTTTGACAGTTGTTCGAAATGAATCCTCTGCAGGACGTTCTCTCATCGCCCAAACTGCGGAGGAAGGGCTTGTCACAGCAGCGATTCTTATTCAGCGACTTTCGAGCGACGTCCGCTAACACATCAATAATTACGGTGTCAGTTAGTAAATGCACGGAATTGTAGCTTTTTTTCTCCGCATCATTTGTCATTATTAAGTTGCATCCCTTTTATATAGCAGCTATAAGTATAAGAGCTTAATTCAAGCTTCAAGTGACTTATAAGGAGGTTTTAAGAAGCGAGAATCTATTCAGTCATAATTGATACTCTTAGTTTTGTGTACGCGATACAAAAAAACTCAAATTCTATGAAGACAATACGCCTACACATCGGTCAAGAATGCAATTTATCATGCTTTCAAACACAATATCCTCGTAGATCCGTGTGTGGTTCATTATGCTCATAATTTTACCTGGTGAGTCCTTCGCCACAAGAGAGATTTCCACTTTCGAACCGATAGCCGGAACATTGCATTCATAAGTACCTAAAACGTTCTTCGCGTTCGTCCCAACAAAGGTGAAACCAGACTTGGGATTGTATTTATAGGTTGACGGAGCTACAGGCGCCCATTCAGCTGCCACAACCCCCTATAATTTAAAAAAACACAACTCTTATGAATACTACGATAAACTTACGAGTCACATATGTATACATTAAAAACATCATTAGAAATTAAATGCTTTTTTCATGTACATGTTCTCTTTGAAGAGACACCACGAACATCCTACTACATCAGTGTTATACTGCATTGTTCGGATACAAAACGTACGTTAGCATTTCCTAAAAAACCATGCGTAATTTAATGGAACAATGAGGATTTTTCATGGTTGCAACTTTATGTGTACGTATACAAGGCAATAAAAATGCATTCAATGCCTACGACGAGGTGTTCGCACATCAAAAAAATGTACAACACAATTAACGTACAAGTATGTATCCTACTCTTTTAGTTGACGTCACACTTAAAGTGACTTAAGAATACTTAAGATATACAAACGCAGTCCGCTCGTATTTTTTTATGATCCTCAAGAGGAAAGTAAAAGAGGAAAAGCTCGTTCGTCCTTCTGCCTCTGCTTCTAATTAAATTATGTGTCTCATTCCCGTTACTACATTCCCAGATGAAGTCAGAAGTACAAGGAGGCACTTACGTCCGAAAAACATGTCTCATTTTATCAGCTTTGTTGTCTCTTACTATCGTTATTGCCTGACAAATAAGTCACGCTAGAAAGTGATTGTCGATCAATCACCCAAATCCTCAACTTACGCAGGACGTGTGTTACATACAGAAGATATTTAACATGAAGTTTTCTCAAGTTTGTAAAAATGGGATCTTGAAAAAAGCAGTTTAGAAACCTTCCTGTAATTAATGGTAATTCGTAGGTACTCTCTAATCTCCATTATATCAACTCTCAAGTGCTTTTCTTCACTCTTTAAAAATGGAGCCTTGAAAGTTCGAGAAATTCTTCCTACAACAGTTTTCATGTTTTGCATAAGACCCAAAGCTGTATAGTTTGTGATAGCAGGAAAGTAAATTGTCGCATTGTTTATTACCCCTGTAATAATCATGATTTCGCCACTCAAAAAACTGTAAGCCTTTATTAGACTTTAGTTCATGCCGTGCCATTCTCAGATTATATTGCAATTTAGACCAGTGAACAAATGGGGATGTTCGCTTTTGAAATATTTAACAGTATACAATCACCTCACAGCAGAGCTCCTAACGACTCATTACGAAAATTGCACAACCCTGTTATAAGCTTTAGGTTTATCCTAAAAAAACAAAAAAAAAAACTCTCACAGTCTAAAGTGTGTTTTCTTGCAGGCTGTGACACTACGCTCAATTTAGGCCCACAACAAAAAAAATCTGTAGCGAAAAAAGTATATAACTAATGATAATGCGCTTTGTTATTAGTTAAGCTTTGTTGAAATTCAAATCATAAAGTGATACTACAGGGCTTAAATATGTATATCAGCTCCATACAACTTTTTGAAAAGTTACGGAAGCCCCGAATGAAGCATAATAGAGACGTCTTCACTTTGTTAAGTTGTTTCAGCACATTGCTGCTTGCCTGTCTAAAATCTCGCTCACTTCCGTGAGACTCTCATTTCTCTTATATTATGCACGCTTTAATGTAAAGACTCTGAGATTCATTCAGGATTCAACTAAGTATTTATTGTGTAGCTCTTGAGAGTTCAGCGCTAACAAAGGAACATAAACTCGATTTGCAAATAAAAAACAAGAAACTCGGGTAAAGCGGTAGTGAGCTAATGGAAGTTTTTAATGTGCTTAATTCCTGCCATGGCGGATACA
>JAHZMW010000848.1:0-10318 GCA_027743745.1 Alloscopus bannaensis | reverse complement strand
CGTGGTGGATCAGTTTCTTTCAAGAATCGGATGATGGAAATATCAAAATGAAATCATCATAATCACAAGGTGCGACTCCACACCACACACATTTCACACAACCATAATCCAATATAATGAAATATAATGTGATGTATGCATGCTTATGAACATACATATCCTCATCATCATATCACTCACTTCAGGTGAGTGTACACATAGCGCCAGACACATCACCATGTATCATAAAATATCAGCATAGAACGAGCAATTTTTGTTTCAGAGAAAAAAATCTTACTTATTGAGTTGCCACTAATACCTTGCTTAAACTGCACCCATTAAAACACATATCATTGGACTTGATCGCTCATATACTCCCATTTGTCTTGCCTTTCCGCAGAGTGTGCTCAATGATGATGATTGCCCAGAGACGAGTAGTGGAGAGCACACTAATAATATGTGTTCTCTCGAAAAAATGAAAATTGGATTAACATTTTTTTCCACTTTTGCCACCTCTCCAACACCATCAATGCCAGATGCGTTGCAAAAAAACACACCAAACACATTTCTCTCCGCTTTTCAACAAAAGGAGAAATAGTTTTCCTGAATTGAAAGGGCTGTCATTTTTTTTCTCGCCTGCTCTTCTGTGTATCACATGCGGTGAAGGCAGGGAAACATAGAGCATACCCTCTCATTGCACGTCATTGCCGCTAATGATTTCCAAACTGAGAAATAATTAAGATTTTAATGGACCTTAAAAAATGATTACGTGCCTTATACTTATCTCATGCACACAGAAAATTGTTTTTCTTATTTTCTTCCTTTTCGTGGTGTAATGAATAGGTAGAGAGGGCAGTAAGCTCGGCAATTCTCACACACACATGCAAGGTTTAACTTACATGTGTATTCATTAAATGCGCGGAGGTGATTAAATGCGAGCCATTATAATGATTTCATACAATGTCCGCATAGCCATGCTGTACAACTCATCATCATCAACATTTTGATATAAAGTACACACATGCAGAAAAAAAAATAAATCATAAACAGTACAAAAGAGCACAAGAAGCAGGCAGGCCTTTTATTGAATCAAAAGAGGAAAGCAGCTCGCACTAGCTTCTTCACAACTTGAAGATGTGTGCTCATAGGCTCGGTAAATTGCAAATGAATTTTTTGGAAAGTCCAAATGACTCCAGAGATCGTGTTCACAGCACACAACCTCTCCGCCACCACTACTGTAATTATCAAAAAGGTCTATAGATTCACTTGGGATAGTCGTTTTTATCCTTGTCTTGCGGTTTTGAAAATAACACATAATGGTAGGCTTTATGTGCTCAGCTAATTTTTCTCAAGTTTCATCGCACTTCTACCTTACACCCTCCGTTTGCCCAGTAAAAAGAGTAGTGGAGAATGTTGTAGATGTATGTAAATGTGTGCGAAGGAATGCCTTTTGCTGCGCGATGAACAAAAACAACATGCTTAAAGCTACTGGTCTTGAATTAGGCATTCAGGTGTGTAATATGCGAATTTTTATTCTGGGCACAAGTACTATGTTATGCAACCGCTACCTAATGTTTCAATTCAGTATGATGCTTGATCGAAAGGGAAGTGGAGAAAATATACAAGATTCGTATGTAAAAAACAGCTCATCCTCTCTCCCTCTTCTTCTCATGTGCTCCCCCACTGACTTTATATAGCTCACCCTGAAATTTATGGCGGGGATGTACTCATAAAACGATGAGAAGCTGGCTAAATGTGAGAAAAATATGATTTTTCAGCGACCAGCAGAAAAACTCGAGGAGAGAGTCTATTTTTACCTATATCAAAGACAAATGGCCATCATCACTTTGCGAAAGGACGGAAAGGAATACAAAGCACAACGCTCTGTTCGACAACGAGCCGCTGCTCTTTTTCAGACAAGAAAGTGTCCCGTTAATAAATATGTCTTCACGGCGTATCCTGTGATGGTGACAAGTTGACAACCTTGTTTACAAGCACAGTACAAGATTCACCTTGCTCTCGAGTTGCGTTTTAGGTATCGCTTTAGTAGGTACCTAAATCTACTCCACGCCACAACTCACACCGTCTTCCGCTTTGAATGGCCGATAATCATCGCATTTGTACAGCACAATGACAGCTTCTAGCTGTTGTTAACACTGCGTTCTGTCATCCTTAATTGCAGACAAATTTGCCAATGTACGTTAATCTTGACGAAACTTCTGGTTGCTTTTCCAGAAACTGAAGTAATGAATGGTATGTCGACGAATAAGGTGAAGACATTGGTGGCAACATTTTTAGTATGTGCACTCGTGGATAACAACTCTCTAGAAAAGTGATAACAGAAATTGAAATGCAAAAAGTCATCTAGGCACGGTTTGCTTATCGTACCAATCATTTCAAGCAAATCACTCTTATCAGCAGCTATAAAACTGATAAAGACTCATAATCGACCACAAAGTCGGGGAAACGAGAGGATTCCTAAAAACTCTGGAATACTATAATAACATGCTGTAGGATGCACCAATAATGCATATAATTGCTTACTTTTTATACAGGTCATTGTAGCTTTAAACAATAAGCTTTCTACCCGTGCCTACCAAATCGGACTTTCCCAAAATTGCACGTAGGTTCAAGACGAAGAGAGATGTCTGTAGACCCTATTTATCGCGATGTTTCCGACTGACAGCATTTACCGCGTATTTGAGGAGGAGAATCACGGTGTAATAAGTTTTAAATGCATTTTTTATCTTAATAAAAGCCATTAGCCACCCTCATTAGTGCTACAATGCTGATCCGATATCGAGGCGTTGATAGTCGGTGATAGAGTGCAGAAATTAGAAATATCGCGCTATAAATGTATATCGCTAATACCTCAGCACCTCTTAACAGAGTTTACTAATTGATGAAAAACAACTCTGTTTTGAAATGTTTGAAATCAAATAATAATACGGCATTAAGTATCATTACACATGTTGCAATTATTTTGCATCGGCTCGGATGTTTCTGCACATTTATCTTGGATCGGAGTCGGAGATAAGGGACTGAAGAAAGGCGGATGCATTTGTCATGTCTGAAGTGATTTCAGTACCTCCGTTTAGAGAGAAGCACATTTCCACTTTATTGCCCATTAAAACACGACGAATTCCATATCTCTTGTAACGCTCTCAGAAAGCACTTTGTTGTGCTCTCCTAATAATTGAAATTAAATTACAGCCTTGAGGAGGGTGGAAAGCAGTTATTAAAGCTAAGCTTTCACAGGAGGCACGGTAAACCCTCATTTACATTTCAATATCTTGTTTCAATGATAAGAAAGAGTTCAAAAAGTACAAGGGTGAGAGTTTTGAATCAATGATTTTGATTACGGTCAATGGTCAGTTCTCAACTTTTTCGGTATTGCTCCCTCGCTTCATCATAAATAGCTGTGTATTATGTATTGCCTTATGTACAACTCCGCCAAAAGTTCAAGACCCTCACAACTTCCGGGCATCGACGTACTGCGCATGATTTTCTATGATTCGTGCACCTGTCATTCCATGTGTTCTAAAAATATTCTAAACGAGATTCGCGGAAGGGGTGAACAATTAAACACATCCAATTTCATCATGCATGTATTGGCAGAGTGATATTCAAGTAAATTGGTAAGGAGTCATACTGAAAATGGAATGACAGTCAGTTGGCCCGTTTTTATAGGCCAATCTACAGTATAATATGAGTGCCATATGCAGAGAGACGAGTATGCTCTAAAATATTGGCATGTGTGCTTGTGAAGAGTCAAGTGTCGTAACACGCACTGAAAGACATTAAAAGTGAATGGCTTTCGTATCTTTGGCTGCAATTTGATACTCTTGTAGAGTGTACAACTTGAATGTGTGTTTATGCTCAATTGCCTTGTGATCTCATCACAATCACATTTTTTGTTTTACTTCTCTCTCCCCTCTCTCGTAATAATACAAACAGTATCGATTTGCGTCTTGTACAGTCGCATTAATAATAACTTGTGTGTGTTACACTATATTCATGCATGTCATTAGAAAATGAGCTCTTGTTTCTCCCTCTCTCTTTCATTGCAACAAAATTGGGTTTGATTAATGGTGATTGCAGGAAATTAAATTGCTCTCCTGTCTCTTATTACTCGATCATCATCACGAGACAAGAAATGATTTAGTTTGATTGTTTTCTGCCTCTGCTCCCCAGATGAATGTCGAGTGCATGTTTTCGGCTCCTCCCTTGGGGACAGTTTCGACTTTGAGGGAAATGAGAGGGTAATTAGAGTCGGTGCATGTCGTGTGTCAAACTATTATGTGTCTCTCTATGAGCTCCGGTTCACTGTACTTTACCTGGATAAAAGAAGCACTTTTGCGATGGTCATACGGAGCGCATGGAACACTCTCTCCGTCCCGGTTGTCACATCTGCTTTCAAATTGCTGTTCCCTTTAGTTACACATTTTGTACTGTACTGAAATTGCGACTTGCATTTTCCAGGAACGAAGTATGATTCACGGATGGACGATGAAGGACTTGATTATAAAAATGCGTAATGCAATTCTTGGCGATTGCCTGAAAACTAACATAATATTATGCAGCTTCAAATGATTGTTACAATTTTGTTGGTGCTTTCACTTAAAGCGTGCTTGGCGCAAAAAAGTGATTACTTCGAGGGTAAGAAAACTCTACAGGGAATTCATCTGCGGTATCATGCACGAAATGCTCATCTTTCCACCGACAACATTTCCCCGGTCAATGTTGCTGACCTGAGCTGCTTCGTTTGCGACCAGGAAGATGACCCCGAGTGTGGGGACAGCCCCACTCTGGAGGCCTATCTCAAGTCCTGCAAAACTGTCATCCCTGCAACCAACGTTGCGTTTGGTTAGTGCCCTACCCTCAGAAACAGACGCAGACCACTGACAATGAGTATGTTACAAATTTCTTAAACATTTGTGTGCATTAGGCTCAGAAGACCAGGAAGGAAGTCTTCGTCGCACTTATCTCTGCTATAAAAAGTATAACCCTGTCTCAAAGACAATTTCACGCTCCTGCCAAACAAGCTATAGCCTTCCGGAGTGGAATGGGGTTTCCGGGTGCACGCTCAGCAGACATTCAAGTGCATCCGGGAGGGTTGGCTCCAGATGCATTTGTAATTCAGCCGCTTGCAACGGGGGTGAACTGTATGTGCCACCACGGGAAATAAATACCGCCTCACAAAATGTTAAGTGGGATGCTCTAACTATTCTGGTACTCTTTCCCGTTATTCTATACAATTGACTCATGACTCGTAC
Source organism: Alloscopus bannaensis (assembly GCA_027743745.1). Lineage (NCBI taxonomy): Eukaryota > Metazoa > Arthropoda > Collembola > Entomobryomorpha > Entomobryidae > Alloscopus > Alloscopus bannaensis. Next base: position 5,063 of record JAHZMW010000848.1, on the reverse strand, counting down.
GACAAGTGTGTCAACAAATGAATTTGATTGATGCGAAATTACAAGCAGCAGACACAACAGCAACAATTTGTTCTTTTTGACTATAATGGTAATCCAGTCTCAGCAGAGTGAACTGCGGAAGATACATTTATTATTTCTCTTCAAAACCACACATCGTCATTCACGATAAATTATACAACTCTCTAGTGATCAATAGAGTTTAACATTGGAGCGCCTACGTAACTATATTCTCTCTGATTATTCGTTTTCCACAACAAGTAGAATTGATCTCCTGGTCTAAAAATTGGCAACTGCTTCGATTTCATTTACAATCTACGTACTCATTTCTCTCTCTCTTTTATGTTCTCTACAAACGCTAAAGAATTCGCGTAGTTTGGTATCAGTACAATCAAGCCTATTTCAGTATCAGTAATAATCGACTCTCTTTAATACAATTTTTCGTTGTGGATTTAGATTCATTTATCGTTATCTTCTTCTCTGTACACAGTCAACAGTACATTTCATCGTGTGAGTTTATGAAGCGGAGAGACTTGATGATAATATGTAAAATCTGACTTTTTTCGTATCTTTCCATAAAAATCAAAGTAAATGCTTTATTGTCGCCTCTCTGCACAGGCGAGCCTTAGATCGTGATTAATAAATAAAAAAGTGTAATATATTTTTTGAAGTTGAGGAACAAAAAGGTTTCCCGAGAGTCACAGTTACTATGAAAAGACGACTTGTTGGCAATTAATTATAAGCTTGGCTAATTATCAACTATATTGTGGATTATCAACGGTACATGTCTAGGATAATACTCGTCATGGTATAATGTATATTATGTAATTGTCCGTTTTCGTTGCAACGGAAAACACGGCCGTTTTCACTCTCTGCTACTACTAGAGTGAAGGCCTGGAGAGAACTCACAGTCTTCCGGATAAATCTTTAGTGAGCAGCATGGCCGCAGCGGCGGCAGCTGCCGATGAAGGAATCACTGAACTCGCACAATTGCTCGCACTTGTCACTGCGACACCCCCACTCCCACTGATGCTCATTCGATTGCTCAACTGACTGAATGCTAGGGAGGAGGACGTGGTGATGGGGGGAAGAATGGGACCTCCATTTTGGAGAAGGGACTCTGCAGCTTGGCTCGCGCTGAATTGGGCAGCAGCTGCGGCTTGATGACTTTGGAGAAGGGACTGTGCCGAGAGAAACGCTGCGGCGTAAAAGGGGTATGCCGCTGGGAGGAGGGACGCTGCAGACACTGCAAACGAGGGTGATGACGATGAGCCAGTGGTTGGCACAGTTGAGGTGGTGGAAGACTGAGGACCCGCTGCTGGACTCGTGTTGATGAGAGAATGGTGCTTGGTTTTGGGGGAACCTGAGACTCGCTTGAGATGNGAAGACTGAGGACCCGCTGCTGGACTCGTGTTGATGAGAGAATGGTGCTTGGTTTTGGGGGAACCTGAGACTCGCTTGAGATGAGGACCGCTGTTGCGACTGCCTTGAGACTCTCGAGAATCTGGGCGCAGCATCGCTGTGGATGTTGACCCAGGGCTAATTGATCGCTGGGATCTGCTGGGGCTGCTCGCTCCAGAGTGAATACTGTCTGTGTCGTTATTGCACACTCGTTTACTTCGTTCATTGTCAAAGTGGTCGTCATCTTCGTCATCGAGATCATCGTTCACGGCGAGTCTCTCGGAGCCAACGTCTGATACAGAAATGGACACAGACCCAGAGAGAACACTGTCACGACCATCACCACCACCTGGATTGTCATCCCCAGACAACTCGTCGGCCGCTTCGAAGGAGGACATTTCAATTCTCCCGTTTTTTCCTGGAACTGGATTATTCTCCTGGCTGTGCTTATCCTTTGCAATGAGATTTTCGATGGAAAAGCTGTTGGAATTGTGACTACTCCCTTTCCGCTTCACTTTTGTGAGTGGAGGAGATTCTGGGGGTGACACAAGACGGTCCTTCATGTCCAGGTCTGAGTCGATGTTATTGTTATTGTTGACCGAATGCTTCTCGTCGTACGGTCTTTTCGCGAGCGGGTGTGACATTCCACTTATCCCGCCGGGTCGCTTCAGTTTGGCAGACTGCTCGCGAAGTGACTTGATTGCGAGCGTGGCTTCTTTCAAGTCTTCGATATCCTTCGGTGTCATCGCCAACTGACCGCCGGGGTGGGGGTGATGGTAAGGATGGAGGCCTGCACCGCCACCTGCCATGTGAGCATTGGGGTGATGACTGTTGAGATGATGATTGAGATGACTACCTGCTTGTTGAGCAGAAAGTCCGTTGGGGGTTCCATGGTGGGGGTGGTGAGGATGATGAGAGGGATGATGTTGATGGAACATATCTCTGGGTGGAGAGTAGCCCGCAGCAGCCGCTGCAGCGAGCATTCTGGCATCGGCGACTGCGCCCGCACCCCCGAGGAACATGGGGTGAGGTGCTCCATGAGATCCAAAGGGTGGCAACCCTCCAAACTGGACTCCATGTAGTCCATTTACAGCCGCGGCAGCCGCCGCAGCAGCCGCTGCCGCACTAGGTGAGCTGAGATGATGAGAGAACTGGGAGGAGATTAGATGATTTCCTCCAATTCCCATCATTCCTGGAATTGGGGGTGACATATTCATTGAAGGAACGACATTCATTCCACCCACTCCGGCTGACATGCCGTTTGGCCCTCCTAGGGAATGCGGCGACGTAGCAGTCGTTGGGGAAGGTTGACTGTGCATTGCCCCTCCACTGGAGTTAGAGTGTGAGCTGAAGGAACCCAAAGTCCAACAAAAACGGATTAAATTTTTGGTGACATGCAAACCACAGTTATGTATGTATACTCCAAAATTCTAAATGGACGCTGTGAACATGTCTAAATGTTATTTCTACTTGTCGGAGAGAGATGAGACGTACCTGTAGTACGGGAAGTGATCCATGATGAACTTGTAAATGTCGCAGAGTGGGAGCATCTTCTCTCCCGAGCTCCAGATTGCCATTGCCGTCAGCGAAATGTAGGAATACGGCGGCTTTTGATCTCCATAACTCTCACGCGACGGTCTCGGCATATTTTCTTATATTCTCACCGGACACTTTTGCATACACGATAAAATCAAAAACTTCTCCAGCGAGAGTGAACCGTCGCACACACTCACATACACTCGTCTACATTCACACAAAGCAGCCTTTCCGTCCAATGTAAAGGTCTGCCATTCGTATCACAAAAAAATCGGCTTATTTGTGTTTATTTCAATTGCATACTGATCACTGACGTTTTTGAGNTCGTATCACAAAAAAATCGGCTTATTTGTGTTTATTTCAATTGCATAATGATCACTGACGTTTTTGAGAGTACATACTCTTTGACGCACATTACGTAAAATTGTGGAGTGATTGTGGTGGTCTTCCAAGTTTTTTGAAAATCGAAACTCATTATTTGTTGCAGTATATCTCTGAGGTAAAATTCGTAGCTTGAGGTGAAATCACTAATTGTGAGGCAAGAACTCAAAAAAACGATGATCCATAGCTCGTGGGAAGACAATAGTGATTGAGCCCTGCTCCAACTGACTCACTCCATTAAATATTTACCCAAGCTCCGGATTCTGTTTTCCTTCCTTGATCATCATCGCACGCATCTTCACCAAACAACTACTCAACATTGTCGTCGGTAGAGCACATCCCATAACTTTTTCCTCTGCCTGGGAGCAACTTTCCATATGTTGGAGTGTATTTGTGAAGTTGATGTCTCACCGACAAAATCGAGACTATCCTCCGAAGAAACTGAGCATTGCCTATCCAACTTTTGACTTCCTACGTATATCTGATGTTACAGGGATAATTCTTGGACAAAGAAAGGTGTGTGTGTGCTCACTACATAAAACACACTTTTACGGGGTACACTACATGAAATGATTATATTATTGGAAGGGAGAAAAAACGGCTCGTTTACACTCCTCTCTCTCTCCCTTTGTTTGTGAGAGCTGCAGCAACGTCGTGATCGTCGTGAGTCTGTGTGTTTCTCGTATGGTGCTGAGCTAACACTTGTTCAAAGACTAACTAAACAGTTGGCTATTGAGTGGAGTGGATTTTTCCTCTCAGAAAATAAGCCAAAGTCACACACAGAGAGAAGGTACTCGGCTTCACATATCTTGCTCACAAACACGCCAAAAAAGAACGAACGTTATGAGCATACTTGTTGTGTGAGCTAAACACATAATACATCTCACACATCCAATCCACCACATCAAAGCAGTTGGTCATCTCTAACAAAACAGAAGAGAGAGAGAGAGGAGAGAGCATGTAAGCAAACACAGCTCGCCATGTCCACTTTGGGTAGCATTGTGTGCACATAGAGCCTTCCCTTGTCTGATATGTGAATGTGTAAATACACACACAGAGTAATCCTGTTTGGATAATATCACACTCTCGCTCATTGTTGTGTTTGTGTGTGGGTTTACATTGGAGTTTGTTGAGTAACAAGACGTGGGCCACAATCCCTCTCTCTTGTTGAGCTCCTTGTTGTGTGCTCTTATGTTCTTGCTCGTGAGAGAGCTTGGATTACTGAAAGACGAGAAGTGGATGTGAGTTGTGTGTGTATCTAACAACATGCGCCTTAAACAAAGCCACACCTCATATTGGTTTATTGGCTGTGGGATTCTCCTCCTTTTTGGGAAATTGGGAGGGGTCTCCTCATCCACATACCGTTTACTTGTGTGCTCTCTCTTCTACTCTCTTTCTCGCTCGTTCACACAAAGATGTGTGCATATACAAAATGCTTGTTCAAAAAATCACTCGTGAAAAGTGACTACGACACACAAAAAGTAAAAAGACACTCACAACCGCACTCTTCGTAACGTAACATCTCCCTTCAATACAATTCCTTATTCTTTCTTAGCACGGACAAATCTGCTAAGAGAGAATTCTCGTTTGCGAGAGCGCCGTAATCACATACATGAATCACAATGATATTATTTTCTTTATTGTACTCTCTCGCTCAGTGCTTGTCTCTTGTGAGACTTGTCTTTTCAGCTCATAAAAATATAAATATATTATTCTTTTTTATTATTACGATTACACTGCTCCACCAA
>JAHZMW010000847.1:0-20839 GCA_027743745.1 Alloscopus bannaensis | reverse complement strand
TAGTTCTTGTGCAAACCGGAGGTAATCGGATTTCGGCCTGTGCGATCAGCAAATATTCAAAATGGGAATTAATGGCCTTTAGTCCATACTTTAAATTCGTTCTTGGCAGAGTCTGCGTTAGATCTGGGGTAAATTTTGCTTTCGACAGTTTTGAGCATGAGAGCGTTTGGATGGAAATTACTGTGCTACGTGTTTATTGCACTGTTAAAATTACAGTAAATCATTGCTTTATTTTACAATTTCCATTGTTGACGGGAGAGATTGTAATTGCAATTTGCCCATTGTAATTTATGAACCACATTGTTCACTTTCAGCGACTAAAGGCGTTGCAAATTTTTTTTACAGTTGCGACCTTGAATCATACCTGTTTCCAAGAGGTTACAGAGTCGGAGCTTCAAGCTACTGTCTTTTTGGCAGGTCAACAATGCTTATATTTCGCTTAGATGTACCTCACAAGTTCATCTTGGAGTATGAAAAATTCATCACTTCTTTTTGCATTTTTCAAAGCTCTGAAACATTTCATTGTCCTCTAAATATGAAAGAGAAGAAAAACAACCCCGCATTTTCACAGAGGAGATAAAATGTTTAGAAAAAACAAGACGCGGTGTATTTTGCTTTCTCTCGGCACTCACGCTCATTCGATATTCACCCAAGTGAGATCCCACTTTCCACTCTGAAATATTTGCGTAGGTGATATACATAATGCGTATTGATATAGACCGTTGTATGAATAATTAATGGTGGAATTCATACTCAACATTTTGGATACCTTCGCGCACTCGGAAATACGTATAAGTCTGTGCATTGTGGCCGGCCTCTCAGTGGCCTGGTTCCATAATAATCGCTACCACGAAGCTCACACCACGCATACTACTGCTGATTCTGTCGACTGTAGTACTAGGCAATTAGAATATAATTACATATTATTTTTGTATACATATGTATACGGAGTTTTTAACCAATTCAAATTATTTTTAATTAAAGAATTTTCACAGGGTGGACAGTGGACGCAAAATCTTTAGAAGTTAAATGGTTTTGTTTAGCTAGCTATTAGTTTGTTCGTTTGCTGCTGGATCACAAAATAATCCTTCGCTTTTCTGCGGATCTTCAATATTTTGGTCCTATCGAATATCTGCAGTGTACATTTTAGCTAGCTATTAGTTTGTTCGTTTGCTGCTTGATCACAAAATAATCCTTCGCTTTTCTGCGGATCTTCAATATTTTGGTCCTATCGAATATCTGCAGTGTACATGACAATGATCACTTATCAACTACAGACATTATGGTTAGTTAATACTCTTTTGTAACAGCCTCACTTCCTGCCCCGTTCGCCACTATAAAAAAGTGCAAAAAAATTCATTCACTCTTTCTAACAAAAGCACTTCAGACAGTCTCATAACATGTCGTACTATGTTATGTACAACAACCTATCATCCCCTTCATCTTTCTGTGTCTTAAGTACTTTAAGTCGAAACCCTACAATGCCCTCTTATGTCTCCAGTAATTTCCCACGAAGTGAGCACTATAAGAAAATGAAAACAGTATATAATATGTAACAAACAACTCAACGATGTAGCACAACCTTTCCGCAAGGACTTTACGAGAGTTTTTCTAACTTTTTCTTTGTCCGTCTTTTCCCTGCCTCACCCGCATGACGCGAAGGGAGTGAGCACAAAGCAGAGAAAGGCATAAAATACTTTTTGATGTTTTTAACATTGGGAGTATATTGAAACACGTCGTTCTTCTCTAAATAATATTTTTTGCTCTGTTGAGCCAACTCAAACGACAGTCTCCCAGCTTCCTTGAGAGTTCCCATTATACTCAGCTTTTGCAGTGCCTAAATACTTTGTTTTTTGTGCAACCCAATTTTTTTTAAACTTTTTCATCTTGACTCTTCGTATGTCAATCTATCATCACGACAAAGAAGGTGCGCTGGGTCTCCCTTTTGCAAAATCAACATTATATCACCTTTATGACTCCAAACGTTAGTGGGAACCAAAAGGAAAGCGAAGCACCAAGGTACACACAATATGGATAAGGTGGAAGACGTGGCTTTTTACTAGATGAAACAGTGGCAATAATGGATGTTGCCTGTGGGATTAAACGTACACGATGATGTTTTCGCTTTAAAAAAACTTTCATCCCTGCTTCGCAGAAGAAAGTTTTTGAACCTATATTTCATAATATTGTGAGTCTCAAACCTCTTCTGTATAATTTCCGACACAAAACTCGACTAGATCACACGATTGCATTTTCGTCTCAAGATTTGTTATTTGCTTTGCCGTGTTTAATTAATTCGTCCCACGCCTCATGAGCGGACTTGATTTCAAAACTTTTCGTCTACTTACGAAACGAATTCGATAAACAGACATCTTTGATGTATCATGTAACGCTGATCATAAGAATGAGAGCTGATATAGTACTATAACTCTTCCAGATACATTATATCATCGTCGTGCCTCCGACAAAGGCACGTGCTGCCACTGCTGTCGCCTCCATTCACCACTACCCATGTGGTAAAAGTCGGGAAATTTTATGATGAAGATCAAGCCTACCATATATTACGTGACAGTTTTATAGTCGATATCGCAGAAAATATTTTACCCTCGCCCCGATTTTCTCTGAGTTCTCCACACTTTTTGGGAACACATTGAAAGAAAGAAAACGACTAACCATAAAATAATTCGGTTTAAGACAGCAGATCAAATATTTTAGTGCCTTTCTACTTTTTTTTCAAAAAACGATCGCATAAAAGAAATTGAAAAAAATTGTCCGATTACGTGAGCAGATATGTGTGGTATTATATGTACAACGTTTATTATCTCCATTATGTACACCTAACGCGAAGGCTTGTGAGGAATGCAGGTATTAATAATAACATTCGTCCTTTCATTTTTTGGGGAAAATGAGCACACATGTTACACGGTGAGCATAGTGTGTGTACACCGTGCTACTTTTTTACTACGAAGAAAATGTTCTCTGGCCTACTGACTAAATGTCAACTGGGGTGACCATGCTCTTTGATGTGCTATTATTATTATTGTTATTACCAGAAGTAGCGTGGTGAGCACACCGCCGTGGTGCAGTGTGTGCGTACCTTACATTTCCCGAGCGTGTACTCGCATCAGCAAGGCACGTCGTCGCGTTGAAAACAGTAGTCAGTAAAGTAGGAATAAATTGTTGGTAGTATTCATGCCACTCTTTTTTACTCCATGTTGAGATGACGTAATGAACATAAAAGGTACTGCCGAAGGATTCGTGATAAAAGGGATCTCCAGTCTGATGATGGAGCGCCGAGGAATGTGCTGCTTTTTGCATAACATCAGGCTCACACAACAGACGTCAAGTACGTATATACACTGGTATGCGCTCTTCAACGAATGTGAGCAACCTTTAGCAATGGTTTTCTGGCGAATTTCAAGAAAGAATTATATCTCCCATTTATAGGATGTATGACATACTGGATTTGATGAGAGTATAGGACTCACTCATGTGTGCAAGTGGCGACTCGTAAACCTCCCGAAGGACAATAAAATTGAAAGTACTTTTTGATACAGAAATACCAGCGGGAGTGATGACTCCTTCGTTTTAATACATTAGATGTGTTCCCCTCAAGGCTGAAGGATGTATAGGATCGTATTACATTATGTGTGTGTAGTATAAATAATCATCGTCATCATCATATTCAGAAAAAATAACCTTCCATCTTTTTCCATTTTTTTGGGAGAAGCCGAGAACACACCAGCTTCTGACACATATGGTTATGTGTAGGCAAAAAAAAAACGCGCTCTTGTGATGACGTGAGCATGCAATAAATATACGGAAGGGGTATGAATGAAGGAATGGTCAAGGCGAGATCACATTGAACGGAGAACGGAAGTNAAAAAAACGCGCTCTTGTGATGACGTGAGCATGCAATAAATATACGGAAGGGGTATGAATGAAGGAATGGTCAAGGCGAGATCACATTGAACGGAGAACGGAAGTGGTAGCAATTTAGTTGTTAGTCTCACTGAGGTTCGTAAAGTCTTAAAAGAGTACAAACAAAAAAAAATGCTTTGCTTTCCCCATTTTCTCCATAATGTCCAGAACTTTTCCCCAAACATAATTCACATCTTTTTGCTTTCTCTCTATCTCCACTGAGCGAGAGAGTGTAACATGTGTGTGTACACAATTCTCTCTCTGTGTGTGAATATAAATACATGCATTGTTCTCCATTTGCCCACTAACCACCATTCTTTGATTTCCCTGAGGAGTGATAACCTTATGAGCTATACTTTAAATAGAACCTTTTTCCTCCGCTTTCACTACATTGTAATATCATTTAGGGGCTTTTCCCACTTTCCTGCTCTCTTCCTGGGCTCTCTGAAACACAAGTTCTGCCGGAATATCCAGAGAAGAAAGTGCCTAAACATGCTCTGCCTCGTGCTCTGGTGTGACCACCGTGCCCAATCATCAAAAAAGAAAATATATGGATACACACGGGCAATGACGCATCTATTGGTAGGAATGTTTCATTCAAGTTAAATTAAGTCACGGATTTTTTGTTTCAAGAAATTGCATTGCTAAGACTGAATCCTCCCGCTTTCATAATGCCTCATTTATTTATTAAGGCTTCGCATTTTCTCCGTCTGAGAAATTTTTCAGGAGATACGCCTCCTCAGCCGCCTTTTGGACGCAGTGATTTAACCAACGCTCACGATTATATATTTATACATTGCTCACACTCGGATCCCAAGATTGAAAAAGTGCTCGCCAAACTGCTCTCAACGCACGCATATCAATATCCAAGAATAATACATATTTTTGTCATGTCGTAATCCGGGAGTTGGTTGTTCTCTCACAAATTACGCATTTAAAAAGAGCCTCTCTGTGTACTCCTAAAAGAATCAAACTCCTTCAATACATTTTATTACTTGTGTATGACTGTCGCGAAAATTTTCATACACATTTACAGCAACCGAGAAGGCAAGGATTAAGGTCAACGACTTTATTGTACATTTGCCATTTGCTTCCACGAGGAAATATGACATGAGGGAATTTTTTAGACAAGCCAGGTTTTTGTTTTTCCCTTTATATCCAAGAATAATACATATTTTTGTCATGTCGTAATCCGGGAGTTGGTTGTTCTCTCACAAATTACGCATTTAAAAAGCGCCTCTCTGTGTACTTCTAAAAGAATCAAACTCCTTCAATACATTTTATTACTTTTGTATGACTGTCGCGAAAATTTTCATACACATTTACAGCAACCGAGAAGGCAAGAATTAAGGTCAACGACTTTATTGTACATTTGCCATTTGCTTCCACGAGGAAATATGACATGAGGGAATTTTTTAGACAAGCCAGGTTTTTGTTTTTCCCTTCAGTTGTTTATTCCCTGAATATTCCTGTTAACTGCTACATATACAAGTATCTCACATCGTTTTGTGAGGATCCGTGAAGGCAATAAGTGGAGCAAAGGAGAAAAGGCAATTTGACCAATTTGCTTACATGTCTCACAAGCTTGAGAGTCTCCTACAACCGAAAACCCTTAATGAGCGTGTCATACTAACATGAAATGGAACGTTATCTATATTTTTGTTTCTCCCAAGATGTGTCTATGTCAGCATAAAATAAGATGAAGTTTATTATGTATGAGCTGCAGAGAGAAAGAGAAGTTGAAAGTTAGATATGTTCAGACTCCAAGTGTAGTAGCCGGCCGGCCCATTTACCTCACGGATGAATATTCTGGAACGGTGCCAGTCCTTTTTATTGCTGTATTGTACTTCGAGTTTAGAAACAGCATACATTCAACTTCTCTCGTCCTTGCTTCACACACATCATATTATGTGATACGATGATCTTCCAACGAGATTCCAAATTGCATGCAAACTTGACATGTAATATATTTACGTAATGTGTACCCAATACTACCTTCTTCAAATTCTGTGTTGATTCTGCCAGCAAAAAAAGATTTAAATGTTGTGAGTGCGTGCACATTCTGAAACTGCATCTTTAGCATTTTTACGACATAAGCAAGGGCACGAAATATGTAAATAAGATATCTTCTTCTTTTTTACAAAATGAAGAATGAAGTGTGTTTGCCTCCCCTCGTGCAAAGAAAAAAGACATGAGATTTTTCAAAATTCAGATGTACACAAGTGATAGTGAAACGTAATGAGATGCAGTTCGTCACGTATAAAAATGCTATTCTTGAAGAAAAACTGCAAACAAACACAATTTCCTTGGCACATCTTTTTAACCACCACTCCATGTTTAGATCAGATTAACAGTTTTCTTTTCAAAAGCGACATCCCTCCCGCAGCTATCGTCGAAGAGACAAAGGACACCAAACAAAACCGTTTTGAAGACGCGAAAATGTGAGAGGAGTTCCCACATGAACATTTAATGGCCTGTTTGCTTTCACCAACAGAAAAGACTAGTCCTTGCGAGTTTACAGCGGAAAAAGTCTCTGTTCTGAGTGCCCTGCTTATTCGTGCGACACTTGCGTGTCTCGAGATCCACTTCATCTTAGATGAAAAACAAGAATGACACAATAAAGCCGCATATAATAAATGAATTGAGCACACGCCCTTGTGTCGTGAGGCAAAGTGGGGATTTCATCACTTTAAAAAGATGTCTCCTTCCCAAGTTCACGAAAGTCAAGTGTGAGCCACACTCGGGCGCAGAAATTCAAGAGGGCAGTAAAATATATTGATAGCGGTACTTGTAGATCATGTTTGGCTAAAAAGGTCAGCCTCGCAACTCACTTAACAATATGATCTTTGTTTACGACATGGTCCTGCGACGGCTGATTAATAGCACTTTCTAGCCACGACTGTCTCACTTCATTTTGATTACCATCGGTCTACCATCTGCCACTAAGTATTTGTTTTATACTGTCACCTGTCACCACCGCCAGCCCCCAGGTTACAGCCCCTGACAGGGCGTTTAGCTTCACCGTGTATATCTGAAGTGACAATTTGACAGGCTTAATGTGAGATTGTCATGTTGAGTCAGGACCCAGTTGGACGGGTTCAGAAAGGACGGTACAGCACTGAAACATACTGCACTAATGTATCAAATGATCACCGAATACCCTTGTTCGTCCACAAGCGGATTTGGTAAGTTTTAACTGAAACATAGTTGCCCCAATACTCAGCCCAAACCAATATTTATTATATGCTCATGCTTAAATTTTAAAAAATCGGTGAGTTAGTAATCACTGTATTACATCCCTGTAAATTTGCTCTTTCACAATCAATAACTAATACAAACGGCTTTCTCGTCAGGATACTATGCACACGGTACAAATACGCTGCACAAAAATTCAATTTCCGGGAATATAAATTCTGTATAACTCGTTTGAATTGAACAACTATACTATCAGCAGCATCGGTCTGTCTGTTCATATCGCTCCCTCTGTACGACAAGTTTGCATGTCATCTTCTTCAAAAAAGAATCACAAATAACCACATTCACATCTCGTTTTTTATTATTCATCCCCACTCACCATCACATTATTTCGCCATCCTTCTTTCGCTTTATATTTTCGAGTACTTCACTCCATTTCGTTGTTTTCGCGTTGGAATGCGCGCCGGGCTTTTTCATGCTAATGCTCTCATGTCATCCAAAGAATGATATAATGTGTACGGAAAGTAAAAAGTTTAGAATGAGTAATGCCATCCATTTCGATGAAAGCGGAAGATTTTTTTTCTATTCACTGTGTGTTTGATGACGGAATTTTGCGGCTACGTTATTTGCATATTTACACAAGGGTTTGTTCTCCACACAACCTCAACTCCTTAGATAATCACTCATTCTCGGAAACAAAAATGCAAAGTTCCTCTTTGTTTCTCGGATGTAGAGGCGATGCTGGCGGTGGCAGTGGAGTGTGGTGGTGCAGGGACACAACATCAACTAATTTCGTTAGAAAGGTTAGATACACAGCAACGAGTCCCGGTTGGCTCGTTAACAACAAATATCAAATCCTGAAGATAGGCTGCATAGTAATACTCCGTTCTTCCCATTCAGAAATGCCATTCTTCTGATTTCCTTCAGGAGATGATGAAGGCGTACACGGAGCACACAAGAATAATGCCATGTCACATAGTTTACTCGTCGGTGCACACTTTTGAAAGTGGGTACGTGTGCGCTACCAGTATCAATAATATGTGTGTCTTTTCTAGGGTACTCTCCTTCCGGTGTGTGCTTATATGGACAGATAGATGGTTAGATTAGTGTTGGCGGTTTTACACAGAAAGTGGGAAACAATGCCACCTTTATGACACACAACGGTAATGCTGATAAATGCACAGTGGGATTGACAAAATGAATAGTTCAGTGTCAGCGAGGAGAATCCTTTCCTTGAGAGGAAAAGGGAGTGAAACATGAGACTGGAGCGTGGTTGGCGAAGTTGTAAAACTGAAAATCTAAAAAAAAGAGATGAGATTGTAATAAATCTTTGCAGTAAAGATTCAAAGAAATGGTGGCAACCTCTGTGTGAATTGTACTTAGACTGGTGTGTAAACATGTAAGCATAAACCAGAGAAACGCACAGAAATTCTGGCCTTTCTCCGTTGACTCTCCTTCAGCCTGCTCTTCACAGTCCACTTCATCCAATTCCTTAAATCGTATCTAAGAAGTTTAAAATGTGTAGTGTTCAAACGTAAAGGGATTTGAATAGGCTGGAATGATAGACCGAGCTTCTCATGAGTAGTAACTTGCTTTGATCATTTAATAAAAGTCTTGTTTTGTAGGACAGCATAAACTGGTATGATCTTGTAGTCTTTTGCTGAATGGGCAAGCAACGACTTGGTTTATGAGCAACAAAGATCTTCTGTCTAACCAAAAAGCTGAAGGTTGACGATGCCTTGAGAGACGGATGTAAATGTGTTCATTGTTTTTGTGGGCATTCAAACAGGACCGAAATGAAGTTGATTTTTTGCTGTATTGTAGTGAATTGAAACATTTTCACTTTGGGAAAGCACCAAAGAGGAAGAGTGCTAAAATTTTTATCCGTTTATGAAACAAATCTGGCAGTGCAGAAATCCAGGTTTACGGCTCAAAAGATTCTATTATGTATGCGAACGAGAATGTGGAATTAATTAAAGCTTCGCCAGCAGCAATCTCCGAAGTGCAGGCACTTCGGGACGGGGATGAGATGTGTTAAAACTCCATCCTAGTAACTGTTTAACAAACTGTGAGAAAAGTGCGAAACAAGTGGGTACACTTCATTCATTCATATTTTTTCGCATTTGCCATGCACACACGTAGGCGGAGTATATTTTTCGCGAGAAAATGAGAATAACATTTCAACAAACTTTTATCGCGCCATCTTCAACGTTTACTTGGTCTTTAGAGGAACATGAAGAAAATCTGGGTAAGGCGCACAAAACACGATGGCCTAATGAATAATAAATTAATCCTAGAGCGATGCATAAAAAGTACGGCAATGTTGGTCAGATGGAGAGAAATAGGGAGAAAGAAAAAATAAATAAATTGCTGGAAATCCTCCGGATGTTCAGCTTTTGTTTAGCTTTCTCTCTCACACTCATTCTCTCACTCAGTTTCCCCGTTTCATGAAATCTTAATGAATCTATGCATACCACTTTAATGGAGTCAGCTGAGATTAAGTATAATCTGGCGTCACTTGGCTTTATGTACATTTCAAGGGAGGTTTTGGAGAAAGGGGCAGTTTGCTCAGTCTAGAATCAGTGCTGTAGTCGCATGTGTGTGCATATCGCATACTATATACTACGTGAGGAGTTAGCGCACTCATTCGTCAACAACACGGGAAAAGGTGAAAGCGAGTAGAAAAGCTCGAATAAATTATCCTCCACACATTCTGACATTTCCCTGCCTCTCTCCATCTCCACACACATAGTTCTCACTTTATGCAAACAAAATCTCCCCCTTTTACTCCGTCCATTAGCTAATGTTGTTTAACGCGGCTCAAAAATATAAGCACACACGATGCAAAGTGCTCGCCATTTTCCAGCTCAAACTGCGTTATGTTGTACTACACTGGTTGCAAAAGGGTGCATGCTGTAAGTCACTTCTGTCTTGTTGTTGTGCCCAAAAAGAAACACTTTACTATGCTGTGGGTCATAAAGTGCATGCAATTTTCTCATTATTCCACAAGTTTCTCCTTATCAGACCGATGAAATATATAAAAGCTGCTACTGGAAGTGAAAGCTCTTTCTATTTTGCTCTCCTGACCAACTGAAATTTGCAAAGTGACTTAGCAGTAATTGGAGGGGGACAAGAGGAAGGAAAACTTCAAAAAATTTAGCGTTCAAGTCAAGGGAACTCGAAAAAAAAATGGATTTTTTATCCTTGACTTCCATTAGCATTTAGAAGTCGTAATGGACACGCAGGATATTTTCACGTATGAGCTCAAGCTTGCCACACACCCTCGCTGAATTCCAATGGCATTTTTACATCTTTGCGGAAACCATATGAATTACATATTCTTCATTCCACTCTTATCCCCCGAGGGGATTCAACTCAAAAGCTTGTGTAACTCGACATTTGTGCAAACACACACCTATAATATAAGCCAATTTTTCAAATTGCTTCCTATCAACTTACAAGAGTAACGAAAGCACCAATTACGAGACTATTAAGAGAGACTACAAGAAGGCATTGGCCAACAGCTTGTAGTTGTGTGACCTTCATGTTTGTGGCATAGCTGTTAAAAATGTTGCAAAAATCTACTGACATTCATCCCATGTCTGGTTTGTAGTAGGGCGAGTTGTACAACTGTGCCTCCAGTCTGTTCCGCAGAGCTGGCGCGTTTTTTTCCAGGTCATTAATTAAAGTTGGCGATTGATGTCAAGATAAATAAGCATGTTGATTTTTTCTCTCTCCAAAAGCTGGACTTTCTCTTTTCATATTTCATATACCCTGGTGAAAGTCATCGTGCACATTACATATTGTGAGTGTTGATTGTTTGTAAGCGAAGCAGATGAACACGGCTAAAATGAGTAATGGACTGTTGTGGGAGTGAACGGTGAGTACATGAAACTCAACGTGTACAAGGGTGTGCTTTGCCAACTCAAGCATGACTACCACCAAAATAATGCGAAAACATGAGCCATATGTGCAAAAAACTTTCCAACACGACTCGCAATACAAACCCACCCGTGTACACTCATGTGCAACACATCTGAGGATAATAGGAGCAGTTTACTAATGTTCCTGCTTCCGGTTACCACACCCAGAGATGATTTCCTCCCCTGCGCGTGAAGGCAGTTTGATCCATTATTGTCCGTGCTCAATTAGCAGTTTGGGTTAGCTAGCACACTCGAGAAATTCCATAATATTATTGCTCCATTTTCCAACGTTCATCCTTCATGTTTAGCTGCACTTAGTTCCTTTGAATATCATTTCTAAAGTACACAATCCCCACTCATTTTTTCCTCACAGCTAAACTCAATGAGAAGCTAGTGAAATTCTGGTGTCCTACTTCACGTGTGTACTATGTGTGATACAAGTTGATGCTCTCAAGAGGCCTTTACGAGTGATGCTAGGTAGGAGTAGAAAATCATCATTAACATTCGTCATATCATCACATTACTGTCAACTAGGTACCGTATACGAGGCGTTAATACTAAAGCTTTATTGTGTGACCGTGAGCCCTCTTGAGCACACTACAGCGCATTATTACCATGCATAAATAGATTAATGTGAGAGATTAATTCCAAACGTGATCTCTGCCTGCACCCATTCAGCTCACCAATTCAATTTCTCCATGCTTTCCCCACTTTCCCATCGTCGCCTGTCAATATGCAACAAGGAGCTGGAGGTGATAAGATCCTTTTCATCCCGAGGCAAAGAGAGAAGCCTGTCATTTTCGGTGGAGCATCACAACATTACCTGAGCCCGTGTGTATTAACGGGGCAGGATTACCTCGAGACATGAAGTGGAATAATGACAGCTTATATTATTTTCCATTTCTGGTTTAATGACACACGCCTCACTATACGCTAGTGAACCATCGTGAGTAACTGTCTTGGTCGTAACGAAATCGTTGACAAGAGGCGAGCGTTGCGGTAAGGTATATTACCAACTTTATAAACCATGTAAACCCCAAAGTAAAACGCACACAATTCTCTCTCTCTCTCTAAAGAATGGGATTAGCAGACTAGCGTAATAAGAGAGGCAGCCGTTTTTTTCCTCCCACTTTTCCGGAGACTCCATCATTGGCACCTCGTAAACCCATTACTTGCGGATATTTTTTTTCGAGAATTCTCGCTGAAAAATTTATTGCTTGTAAATCCTCCAATTAATGGAAGTTTCCACTTTACGAATCTTCAGCTGTTGGCTACCATTACGTGCGATCTTCTTTACCACTCTAAAGCAGGCTAGGAACGAGTAGAGAAATCGTGTAGTCAGCACAAGACTCATAAAACACTCGCTAATCTTTACACATGTCCCTTCTCCTTACTGGTGTGCCTCCAAGAAGAGGAATGCACAACTGCTGCCATATACTCAACTATACGAACGACGATGACGATAGATGGCTAAATACATCAATGGAGATAGAAAAGGAAAGAGAAAAGGGTGGTGATGCCGCATCACACACGTCATCGAGTTTGGAAAGTATTTTTGCACTCTCTCCACTTATCTTTACTGAATGGCAACTGCACAAAGTGCGAGTTACGCCCTCAACTAACTTATAGCACAAACTTGAAATAAAAATGCATAAGTACTCTGCGACTTCTAATTTAGCCGGTCGACTTAAAAAGAAAATTTCAGTTCTTAACACGGTTCCCTTATATCGGAGCCGTTTTATAGATAACGCGTGCCATTACCACGTTGTGACGTCCTTGCAATTCCCAAACCCAGCTAGAGCCAAGTATTCAATGAAGAGGGCTGTGTTCCAGTGTTTGTGTACGGTTTTTTAGGGATGATGTTGTGTGTGGTATGGTGGTGAGAGGAAAAACGTCGAGAGGAGTTACACACATCTTCCCTAAGCCGGGGAAAGTCTCGTTTCAACCATTACGCCCAGGATGTACGACAACGGTGAGTGATAAAATGTGTGCGGTAGGTATATAACAAGCATTGTCATTACTGCGTTGCTTGTCTTTCTCTTCACATTCTATTCTCGTCCCCATCATCACCATTTCACTCTATTGCATTGTGATCCTATACATTCGTGTAATGGAATACATGCTCCATGTGTGTGTGTGCCTTTTTGGTTGGAAGTGCAGACGACACCCATCAAATAATAATACGAGAGAACGACTCTTCGATTAGATTTTTGCTATGCTCCTTTGTCCCACAATGGGAATGTTTACAAGGAATTCTTCGTACCACAGGGCTCCATTTTTTCTACGCGAGATATAGATTTAGTAGCTTTTGTACGTATAGAGTTGGTTAAGCGCCCACATATACAACTTTTTGTATATGTACTACCAATTTCACCCTTATGTGGAATGCTGTTGACTCGTCTTTCTTCCCCAAAGAGGTAACTGACGACATATGCATCACCATAATAATATATAACCAGAGGTATTTCACGGAGGGTAATACTTGGAATAGTTTTATGGGTTTAGGTCCTTGTTGCCGTTCTCATAGGCAGCCTTTCATGTTGCTGAGTTCATTTTTATTTGGGAAAGTCGAACTATTCCATATGTATCCACTTGGAAGAAGGTTGGTGTTTTCTGGTATAATGTCTGTGAGCATTATTCTCTGCCTGGTGAGCTGAGTGATACCACTATTTTCTTTTTGATGTAATGCATACAGAATCCATAAAAAATCTTAGTGTACTTTTCTCCTGAGACAATATTTTCTCCGTGTGCATGTGAGGGAATGAATGGGAATCGTAGTCCTTCCAGTTATCTTCTGCTGCACAAAAGGAATGAGAGATGCTTTCTCCCAGTCTCGTCAGCTGTTTCGAATCAGATCAAAGTCAGACGAGTTGACTCACTTCGGTGTGAGAGTGGAGGGACTGACGCAACAAAGTTGTCTGTTTCACAAACAATGAAATGACAAAGAAATGGAGATATGTTTGAGTTTGACTTTTTGTAATAATTCCCTTTTCCCACAGATGATAGGTGTGATATAGTACTACTATAAGTACATGTATACCGTATGAATATTATGTCATGCAGACGCTTGAAAAGAGCCTTGAAAACAAAAGTACACGATTCTTCAGGTTACAAGTGGGAGGGGTCGTGACGAAACTTGTTTATCGAGAAAACTGAGAACCACTCCAACGAATACTGCTCCATTTGCATTGAGATTTTAAACTTTTTCTTTGACTACATCAGCGAGGACACGGCACTCTATAAGACGCTCTCACTTGTTCTTTCCTCTTCATCTCTTCATTGTTCACATCCTCCAAAACTATTATCTACTTGGGAATCCCCCGGGAATTATCTACTTTTTGCCATGATACTACTTGACGGGAAGAGTTCAAAGGAAGTGGGTATAATGTACATATACACAAATGCACGCACACAATCTCTCCATGTATAACATTACATAACCACATCAATTCAACTTGAGAGCGATCCATACCTCTGTTTTTGCTCGATATAGGGATGTCGTGCAATATCGTTTTTCCATGCACATAAATGCTCTTGGGTACTTAATACATATAAAGTGCCCATCGTTGGGCTCAAAATTGTCTCCGACTGCATGAAAAATCCATTCTCTATATAGAAACCTCACAGCTTTTTATTTGCTTCCGCTCTAATCTGCTTTGGGAGCAGAGTGGCACAAAAACTGACAAAGAAATAGGAGAGGGCCTGGGAGTTGGAGAAAATTACATAAAACCCGTACATAAGCCCCTTTGTTTTATATCCAATAAGGAGCACTTGCTGACCATGTATTCTTCTTCGCGACTTCCCTATTGCTCTCCCCATTTTCCTGTCGTACAATTTAAATGGATTTCTGCCAGAAAGAAAGTGGCTTTGCAAGCTGCTCCGATTTACTTTCACTTCCATAATATATCATATTATTTAAATGGGGACAAAGCCTGCGTTCTCAGCCGACAGACAAGAAGAACGCAGATTCCAAATGAAGGTACTCAGTACCACCGCTTTTGTACCTATCAAGTCATTTCCCTGTACAATCCCACTCGCTGTCGTACCCAGATCTTCCTCCTCCCATTGTTCACATGTGAGTGAAAGTCTTCATGTAAAGCGGCTTGGAGGAAAAGGGGAATTGCAGCAGGTAACAAATAGCGGAAAAGTAAACAAACAGAGTATCGATTCCAGATGTGCCTTGACGTGTGTTCTCGCATTTCGATGCGGATACAGAATCGTGTACACATATCCCATCATGGACACGCATGGCTTGTCAAGCACAAGAAAGCCTGAGCCCGACACAGACTTCAACTAGTTGTTAATTGAGCTCTCTTTCCCTGTATACACAAACACATGGTTTTATGAAAAGGACTTTTGTGGCTGACCTGTTAGAGCAGAGAGAATTCTCGTTCCTTCCCGCACTCACAACAGTCATATTGAATGCAAAGCGAAGGAAACAAAGACCCTCTCTTATTCACCCTTCACCACCACCACTACTACACACTGCAATGACAACAAAACTCTTTGAAGCATGAAAAGCACCGTGATGTTTCATTATGCAGACGCCTTTTGTTCTTCGAAAACAACGGTAGAAACCGGAAAACCACCAAGCCGAGGTGTATCTTTACAACTTTTCCCTGAGACGAGCATGATTCCTCGAGTCTCCCCCGTGCCTTCTGGAGGCAACAACGTCTACTCCTACATTCTGCAAAACACAATAAAACGACTTGCTGCGGCACCACTACGTTTCCCTATCTATCCCAGGACAAAACGAGACATAATGACAATAGCATTTATCGCTGTCGTCAGTCGTTCAGCACGATTTGTTTGGGAGGACAGTGACGACGGTGTCGCATTAACATCAAACGTGATGTTTACTCAGCATGACTTACAATCTTTGTAGGCACAATCATATTTCCCCAATCTGCCGCGAGCCGTTCTTAGCTTCCTGTCACACAACAAATATAAACGTACACTAAAATCAATTTTCGGAGCATACTCAAACAATGTTCGTTGTGACATGAAAGTCTCAGCTTTTCGAGTTGCAAAGCGAAAGGAAAAGGGATGGAGTTGTAAAGCCAACTTAACTTCTTAAAATGCATGCTTTTCTCTATAATCTACTTGGAGTAGATACGTTTCAAGATTGAAATCGTATTTCCAAAAATCAAGCCCCCAAAGTTGTGTACCCATTATCAAAGGTTTATATATTTTTCTCACACCACACCACGCTGCTCCCGCTTGTGGAGTGTAATCCAGCGAAAATGAATGTGCACCTGAGCCAATGAGCTCGAATAAATACAGGGATTTAACTACTTCTCTCGCTCCCAAGGCTCATTCCTAAACCGTTCCATGCCTGACTACCTCGCGCGCTTTCATATTATTCCTCATCATGACGCAATCCTACATCCTAATTCAAAGCTCGCAGATATTTCATGTGTGTCAGCTATAAAAGCTTATGGAGCTCTCAAACTGCTTTCGTATGGCAATATATACATTACCATCACATTAACTTGTTATACGGTGCATAGATTTAATCAGACCGCTTTAGCACAGAGCCTCGTGTAAAGCCTCATGCGAGGTGTATATCATATTATACCTGTGTACAAAAAAAGAAATCCACACACACCACCACCAACTTGTGCACAAAATCTAAGGCGCACTACGCCGAGAGAGAGAGCGTGTTAAAGCCGTCGAATATTAAAGGAGCAATGAAGGAATCAAATGGTACTTTTCCTCACACTGCCTCTCTTTTCCACCATCCTTCTCTCACTCAAGCTTTTTTTTCTCGCGAAAAACTTTGCTACACAGTACGTATATAGAGTAGTACTTGTCTGTCTCACCAAAATGGACTTGACTCCGGTTTTTCTCCTTTGGTGAAACAAACCCTAGTGCCGTAATTCAGTAATGCCACACATCGACCTGGTTCGCCATATCTGTGAGTTTTGTAAGTGTGAGAGAACATGGTGAACCGTAATGTGCACAAGAAAAATATACATGGTCGACTATCGCGAACCATGTGTAAACAATCTGAGATATGCAGGTGGGTTAAACGTATGGTTGGCTTGAGCAATTTAGAGTGCCGACCGCCATGTGCAGACATGGAGGTAGCGAGTTGATGTAGACATCATCAAGACATATTAAAAGACACAGATAGTGTTAAGGGGCACGTACATTTTGGGAAGTAAAAAAAACGTAAGGAGGCAGTGTGTGTATACAGCTACTTTTTATTTCCGACTTGATGTTGCAAACGGAGTATATAATAATGTGGGCTGGACCGTAACCCTTTTATTCGCTTTGGCACATTGAACTCCCTCCATTCCTTCTCCAGTCTTGCTTTCAATGTCTTTCTTAATTCAACAATGTATGCAAAAGCACTATCCAGAGAAAGAGAGAGTGTGGCAGTAGCAAACATGTGAAAGTTGAACTAGTTGAGGCTCACAAAAAACTTTCTCTCGTTTACTTCCTCTCTTTCTCAAACGGCCGTGTATTTTTTTTGCAAGAGTTCCTCCATAAAACGTAGTGTTGCATTTAGAAAATGCACCTTGGAAAGTTGAACTTGTAAAAGGGAACATCCGCCCGAAGAGCGTGTACAGTACAGTTGGACACAACTGGAAATGTCATGTCATGTATGCATGCAAGCATGTCGAGGAAAAAGTTAAGACGTTAAAACGGCGAGAGCGACAAGTCTTTATGTGTTCGTTTCCCCGAGTGTAGTGTGCACGTTGCGTGAGTATTCGTGGAACCTCAGCAATTTTTTAAACATAAATATTGCTGCCCTGCAGGGGGCATTTGATAACGTATATTTTCCCCGTCTGCTTACCGTCTTTCTTGTAGAGGAGCACCTCCATCTGTCTTTCCTCCTCAGCGCAAAGGCTCTGCTGTATATGTCGTATAGCTGCAGGAGAGGTGAGTGGTCCATGGAGGAAAGTGCACAGGGCAGCTTTTTGCATCACCTCCGCCCTACTGTATCCGCTCAAACGACAGAAATTGTCGCTGCAGTAGATGATGGCACAGTCGGGTGACTGTGCGTTTCCTAGAACGTAGCTCCGATCTGTCAGAGAGAGAAAAAAAAGTGGTGAATGTACGAGGCAGAGAAAACAACACATACACAATGCAGGGAAAAGATGAGGAGGTACATCATCATCGTCACACATCATCAATAAAATACTCATGCACTCCTCATTTGTTCAACTCTCGTTCTCGATTACGACACACACATGTTGTAGCAGTGGAGAGATAGTCATTTTTATGGAACACCTTTGTTCCCTTCAATGGGGGAGCCAAAAAGGATCATTCATTTTGAGGAAATCAGCAACCAGAACAAGAACACGTAGTGTGTACAGACGTGCAAGAGCTTTCTCTTTCACTCCTCCGCTTTCCCTTTCTCCACACTTTTTTTGGCCACTCGCTTGTCATTCATGTCAGATTGTCAAAAGGGGAGATCGCGGAAAGGATATAGCAACTGGCAGCAGATCGACCGATCGAATCAATGCGAGCAGAGTACTTACTGGTGAAATGTAATAATGGGTAGATAAAAACACATCTCATCTTCCAAAACTGTAAGAATCTAGATTCATCGGACAAATAGGGCGCGAGGAGAACTCAACGTGTCCAACATTTTATTGCAATCGACATCCACACATTGTTTTCTCCTAGATGCATTATTTACTCGTGTCTGTACAGAAATTTGTGGACAAGCAAATACACAAACGAGGTCCGAAGAAACACATGTTCACTGTTGTACATGAAATGAGCCTTTGGTCAACACCATTACTTTATAGCTTCCGGCAGCCTCGACATTTTGAGAGAATGTGGGGTGGTTCGGTGGTGAGCTTGCGTACATGAGTTTTCGATTTTTTTTTCTTGTACTTTGTGGCTTATTATTTGTTGTGCGTTTCATACGACTGTTTTTGTGTTCTCATCACTGTCCGCCGATCCTGTTTGTGAGACCGACACTCGCGTTTCGCACATGCAAGTGAGCTTTCACACGTCTTCAATGTTAAAAGTTGGTCTGGCGTCGGTATAATGGTCACATGACAGGGTCGTGTCTAGTTTATTGTGTCAAGTGGGGGATATTGTAGGCAGAATTATTGCCTTTCTACTAGTATGACAGGGGACATAGGAAAGCAATAATAAGATGGAGATACACATCACTACTAGGCCAGTCTATTTGACACGAAATAGCGAAAGGAGCCGCTTAGTCTTCATCTGACTATTTTATATTACCCTTTGAAATGTGAGTTACGCCTTCTTCCTCTCCATTTCGACCATATTTAGGAGTTGATGTCCGATAAGTTCATGTTTCACATACCTTCGACATTTTATCGAAAGAGGTGCACATATAAAGGAGAAAAGGTTGGAACTGCTATGCACATGTATGCAGGTGCGCAAACCTTTTTTCCTTTCACTTTATTATCATAAGTACTAAAAAACCATAGATCGATGGACGGATGCTAGTACAGAAGTACCTTAGGAAGCCAAATGCTACTTTTCCGAATGGTTATATATGGTGTATCCTGAAGCAGACAAGCGCATGAAATATATGAAGCTCTAGTCAAGAGAAGTCCTGCTGGGAACCTGAGTATATTTATGGCAAACCGATTCATTCAATTTCTCCGGCTCCCGAGGTATTATTGAAAATTGTGCCCATTTATCTCGAATTACTCACTGAGGAGAGAAGCGTGTATCCAATGAAAATCATGACAGATAGCTGACTTCAGCTCGCTACTTGGAAGTTAAAAATGAATACATAATACTGCGCTTTATTGGACAGGAGTGCCAGGCCAAGTTTTTATATACCATTTTTATACTCCGCCACTTGACTTCCCAACTAGATTCTTGTTTAAAATATTTTTGGCCAAAAGATCCACACACGCACACATACAAAAACAAACAAGCCGTGCTTTATGCCACCGACTCACTCGTTCCGGTAGTAAGATGTTTACCCAATTTGAGTGCCTTCATTCACCTTAAGGTACTTTGCATTATGTATCAACATTATTTATCCTGTATATAGTGTGCATCCTACGACATACTTGAAGTTGAGTAAGTGGCTTCTCTGTGTATCTGGGAGAAAGCGTATTGTTACCTAAAAGTAGTTTAGAGGATTGAACAGAGTTAATAACGCCTACCAGGATCGGCGGTTCTCTTATCCTAATATCGTCTTGTTGTTGATTATGGGGAACACGATTAGTAACAGGGAATATTATTGATTGACATTTTACTTGCATGTTTTCCACCCGCTTATCATTCTTCTATCGAAAGTACCACACCACCGAGCCGCTTCCTTGCACCACTTTCACATTTCCAATACGTAATACACATGTGCGCTCTTCGAGTTGGGTGGGCACTCACCGCACACAATATGGGTCACAATATGTTTGGGGGAACGCTAAGTGCCCTTCCACTTTCCCAGTACAAATATTGGGAGAGAGTTATTCCTCATTTTATTACAGGAGACCAGTGTTCTTTCAGGTTTAAAAATGTGCGATGTTCACAAAAGCATGCAACTAGGCGTCAAAGGAAATTGGGTAGCTGTGTACAAAAGAATTTCGGAGAAGGAAATTTTTGTAACATAACTTGAAAAACAGGAACTTCACCAAAGTCCCCGGTATTTACAAATGAATCAGTCCGTAAATACAGCGTGATGTTTACAGTGAAAAGGGAAAACATCCGCAATATTTTGCCAAATTTTGATTTAGAGTGTATACACATGCTAGCCCATAGACAACACAGAAAGATTCCCACAATTTTTATTTCATTTGCTCACAGACTTTCTCTTCTGTTTTGACTAAAGGTATGCAGCAGGATTTTAATTC
>JAHZMW010000846.1:0-10713 GCA_027743745.1 Alloscopus bannaensis | reverse complement strand
GTTGTAAGTTCAGCATGAATTGTCCAAGGTCGTCAGGTGATCTACACAAGTCTCAAGCGACGGTGTGGACAATTAAAACCATACATTTGTGAAAAACACATTGAAGTCGCCCGCTGTCATAAGAAGACCTGAATTTTGACTTTCTTACACGTGACCTATGTAATTTATAGGGTTTTCTTTAAAAATTGAAGTTATACATACATGGGCCCATTTACGTTGTTAAACGTTATCAAAGAAGCAGATTTTTTTTGGCTGTCACAATTAATTTTGTATGATTTCATGTGTAAAATTTGTAACAAACATCACCCATGAATTGTGCATTCTAAAAAATGTTTTTCATTATCGTAATTCCTCTCTTCTGAATATATCACATTAGCATGGACCAGTGAATGAATCAGAATTCAATCCAGGATGTTCATCCATACATCAGCCATTGTCAATGGCGAAGTTTGTGGACTGAAATTTAAAAAAAATGAATGAGTTTTTATGCTCGATGTTACTCAATCATGCTCCTTGACCTTGTTTATTTACTACAGTGCGCTCAAGCACAGAAATCTTTAAATCAAAACGAAACAAAATGCGCTCGTAGCCAAATGGTGGAATCCTCAAAGTGTATGGAGATCCAAACATTTTTAGTCAGTTCAGTTTGCCTTAAATAGTGTTTGCATAACGAGATGGTTCTTGTAAACATAAACGATAAGAGAGCAATAATGGTTTTTATCGATGGATCGATGGCATTTTCGAGTATCAATTTAAAATCTATTTAAACAAGAGTATAAATTCAAAAATCGAGATAGTATTTGAAATTTAAAATGAAAATGCCTATATGTAGTTTTATTGAGCAAAGTTAGTGATTCTCGTTTAGTGCTCGTTACGTAAACACTGCCTTCAAAACTCCACTTGTCAGAGACACTCAAAGAGAACGTATATATTTCTCGTGATAAAGAATAATGCTGTCAACATCCATAGTCCTAACAACTCCTGCTTTGTTTTAACAAGAGGCCAAACTTATAAATGAAAGAAATGACGCAAAAGCTGAAATTAGAGCAGCTCCAGCGAAGAGACTCAATTGAAAGAGAGTTAATCAATGATGCAGTGCAAACGCACAATGTGGACTACCTCCTCAAAATCGCGCTGTTTGGTATGTCTGCCGTTTGGATGCAACTCTGCGGAGTATGCGCTCTGCAATAATAATGATAGGATCTTCCTGTCGGTAGGAACGTATACATACATAATTTGCATATCTCGAGTGAGTGTAATTATCACTGTGTAAGTACTCATTTAATGTAATGTTTCTTAATGAAATAATCGCAGTGTTGGAACAACGTGATGCATACATATTTGTCGCAAGTGAGTTTTTTCATGCACACAACTCCTATACTCATCCGCATTCCCCGTTTGAAAAGTATTCTCTGTCAATGGAGAAAGCGATAATAGACCGAGGCACTACTTATCTGTTATTTACGTAAAAATAAGTAGCATGGTTTGAAAGAAGAAACGTGTGCCTGCACACCTTATCATTACCACTCTTCATGTGAGCAACAACTTCTTCCAGAATTTCGAGACGCAGAACAAGTGTGTTTTTACAGAATACGCCCCATTTCTTCAAGTGAATTGTGGTGCTGGTAATAATAATAAGTGCTGACATAAAAGTTTCTTAAAAGCCACCAAGCCAATATTAATACTGATTACTGAAAATTTTGTCCTCATGTGGGAAATTATATTACGCAAATGATATGCCGAGTTAATCATAAAATTATAGTCAAAGTTCAGGTTGGTGAGAATAGTTAAAAGCATGTTTAAAATTTCTGGTATATTCTCACCGAAATTAATAGGGTTAAACTCAAGTAATTAATGACAAGACAGTGCTCGTCAGACAGGTAGAGAGTACATATACGGTATACGAGCTTCCAGAACAAAGTTGTTGGTTGCTTCCAAAGTTAATGTTTGCAATGCTCGTACTCATTGTTAGGTAGGTAGGTTTTTGTTTTAGAGCACACCATAAACAAAAACAGTTATTAAATCGAGTGCTAAGGTGAAAATACACGTTTTGTACAACGATTTGTTAATGAACACATGCGATCGATGCCTACTATGAGCAGAAATCAACTAGGCTGCTGTGCATCCAGTTGATTCACAAAACATATATGGATTTTGACAATCGTGAAGCATCATCGTGATAATCTGCAGCTGTAGTTTGAAGTAAGTGCGCAGAGGGGCAGGTGGTAGAATAAATAAATTTCCTCTAATCTACTTTTTCTTCTGTTTCACTCATTTCAGATAAGGTAAATGGATTTGGATGTTTTGCGCACTGTCAATAACACCAAAGCACTTTCATTCTTAATAAACCGATACTCGCTCTCCTGCATGTACACGTTACATTACAACTACTACATTGTGTCACATTATGTACTTCTTCTGAGTTGTGTGAGAGTGAGGGAGCTGCTGATGATCGGGCGTGTGTCTGCGACTTTTTCTCGACATGTCATTCAAAAGAAAAAAGTCTGAGGTTGACAATAAGTACACTCCTCTTCTCAAACGTAACGTGTCTACAACTGTACATCATACTACACCACGAGAGATAATCTTACCATTTTATCTGAAGCCAAAAACAGCTCAACTTGTCTCGTAAATGAGCATCAGAGAGCTATAGCATCACACTTGCCTCTCAGCAGACTTGAGGAGTGCAGTTGTTGTTCAGTTCATAAAGTAAAAGATGAAGATGATGTGTATGCGTGTGATGGAGTTGTTATCGTGTCCGTCGACGACAATTGGTGATATTGCTGCATTAGCTGTGTGGGGAGTGTTAATACAGGTAAAGAGAAAGATGGCAATATGATAATGACAATGTTAATAAGACAAATATATTATGCTTCTTTAAAACAGTGCTCTCAGATCACTTTCGTGTATGTAACATTACCACTGTACAACTAGATTGGCGTTTTACGTGTGTGCTTCAACTCAATGATGATATTACGCACAACTCACGCTGGGTTAATAACACTAAATTACGCTCTGTCAGCCCTGGTTGATTTTTCTTGATTGAAAAGCTGCGTCCTTTCTACTGCATTACTACCACACCAAGCTTACCAGCATGCTTGTTTCGAACACTTGAATAAAGCAATAGTTTTCCCGTTTTACTGTCTTGAAATGAGCCCTCTGTGTTTATATGTAGTATGTATGAATGTATTCGTAGTTGACTTACACCGTATACGAGTGTATTGAGCTTTTTAGTGAGTGTGCGACACGACTGGTTAGGGCGAAACATTGCAAACAGAGTAAATCTTGAATGAAACAGGAGGGTTCTTATTATCACAGAGCAATAAAGACAGGTTACAGCATTTAAGGAGCCTTCCCTGGCAGCGACACCACCAAGCATCATTCAGATGCAATTGTTACAACAAGGGAAAGCTGCTGCTTCTGTTGTTCTTCTCGCAAGTTGTAAATACGATGATGGTTTGTGGCCAAATCAAGTTTTTATGCTTACTCGCTGCTGTGATCTGACCAAGAGGACAGCGTGCAAAGTGGAAAGAGAGAGCTATAGTAGTGTCTTCAGATATTTTTTTTGTGAAAGAAGAAGCAGAGGCGAGTAAGTGGAAACCACACAGAGAAACCTGAACTCTGGAATTGAATGAATTAAATTAATAGTGTAGACACCGATGATCACCATAAAAATTACAACCCTTCAGATTATTCATTTGGTATGTGTTTATTCTGTGTCGATTTATTTTCTTCTGAAGTCCTATGCACACAAGTGCATCACTTCAAGTTTATGAGAAGCAGAAAGAAACAGGTATGAGGATTATAAAAAGGACTGAGATTTGTATAATGATTTTGCTAGAAGGACAATATAATGCTGCCAACAACAATGTTCCAGATGAGTCGAATAAAAATTTTGATGGCTAAAGTCGCTACTGAATTGAGTCAAGTAGCTTTCTGCTTAATCTCTGAGAAAAAGCATAAATTTACAATGTCGAGAACTTTGATACGTCTTACTCACAGTCAGTTTAACTCCAGCTTGAAAAATGGTTGAAGTAAGTTTCAAAAGATTCGGATGCTGACAGACCAAAAACCGTCAACCAGGTATTACCGGTAGAATCGAGCTACATAAAATATGAAAATGGTTTGCGTTACCTCTCCCGTGTGGGGGCTCGTACAATGAAATAAATTGGGTTGATAGCACACGCACTTCCGTGGAACCTTTACGAAGGAGTAGGTGCACATTTTGTTTGATGAGGCACTTTCCTTATTTGCAGACTACCACCAACCAGTAGTCACAGGACAAGAAAACATCGCATCATCTGCTTTCACAACTCATCTACCATATCCCGTGTGGACGGTTATTAAATGTAGGGTATTATCATTTCTTCTTGTGCAACAAATTCAAGACAAAGAATAGAAATGCTCGAAATACGGCTGTACTACGCAACTCATCCGTTTCGTCAGGCGCACTGCTCTTTTCCCTTAGAGTCGCAACCCTTTTATTACTCTGAATGTGACACGAAAACAGAAGAAATATGGCTCGGCGATATATGTATTTCTAAATTATCCCTTGCCTTCCTTCGATAACTGTCGGTCTTTTCATAAGGTTTGGCACGAAAGGAAAAGGAGAGGTATGGGAAGCCTGACTCTGGCTGATAGATACTTGGGTGATAAAAGCCCCAGTAAAAAAGATGAAACAGAAGCAGGTAACACCAAAAACCACCATAAGGCTGGCAGACAACCACTTTTTTGTTGAAAAGAGCTGATCGTCTTAAAAAGTTTTACTTTATAATATGTAGAGAAATCTACCTGCCACCTCCTCTTGTGTGTCAGTGACTGCATATAGTGATAGAGATACACACATATATTCACTTCTCTTTGAGAGACAATAACGCAACGCACAGCCTCACTGACAAGGCATGCGATGTGATGCCAACGTTAGTCATGTGAAGTTGCGTTCCTTTCTTTTCTGCTGCTCCCAAAACAACAAGATCATCAAAGTCTGATAGTAATCATACGGTTTTCCAGTGTGATTCTAGTTGAATGCTGCATGCAACACGGAGGAGCAACAGGAAAGTATTTTTCAGGCGAGGACTCTAGTAATGTTAAAATCAGTTTATAATATATGACATTTTTTATTTCGTAGGGCCAGAGTCAGAGTGTAACTCTATAAAAAGCAGCTAGCTACTATTAGGTGGCAAAGCATCAGAACGGGAGCACGGAGTGGGTGAATTTGATGAGCACGGTAGTAATGGGGGATGTTGGTATTTCGTATCGCTGCCAAACGAGTGAATACATGAGGCTTTATTTGGGAAAGAAATAGATATTAAAAACAAAGAAGGAAAACAAGCTTGATCACGGTAAAAGAACGTAGTAACCACAAAAAAAAACGAGAGGAACAATAAAAAAGGTTACATTTATGTCGACAGTGACCAAATCAAGTACGAACTGTTTCAACTTTGAAATTCTGATCTAGATCTGGTGAAGAGAGAGAGAGAGAGGTAAAGGAGAATGGAAGTGTAAAAGGAGGTAAGATATCAAACATTGTTGTTCCTCGTCCATGGGAGTTGTTATCTTAAGTCACCCTTTTTTTGCTTGGTAAGAAGACCATTGCAACTGCAACGCTACGAGCACGACAAGTTCGGGGAAAGGCAAGATTAAGCAGCTTCCTGTTGAATTCCATGAACCAATTTTGTATGCACTACATGTCAACCGCTTTAAATACCTGCCACCTGCCTCTCATCAACGATGCACCTCGACAACCACATTCACGTGCACACGAAAATCGGGAGTGTTGAAGTGATGCGAGAATTTCATGAACCCTTTGGAAACGGCCCTGGCCAACTTGCTTTTTATATATTGAAGCTATATTATATATTAAATGTGTTTCCTCATTTTACCGTTCTTAATAAAAATGCTAATTTAAAAAATAAATTTTCATCAAACTTGTAGGCGTATTTACTTGTGGCTTTTAAAGGTGACAATTGAAAAATAAAAACTGGCCGAACATTATAATACCGTTCGGTGTATAGTTAGTCACTTGAATAATCGAATCGCAATTAGTATGATTTAACAAAAATTCTCAGCGAAAGGCGGAACATTTGACAGGAGTTGACAGGTATTAACTTGTATGAAGCGTCTGCTTGTTTCAATTTTATTCGTCTTTCCACGTTGAATTTCAATAATAGTTTAATTTTTGAAAAGGTTAATTCTAAAGGGAGGTGGGTTACATAAAGGTAGATCATACATGTAGGTCTGGGAGAGCTCGTTTCTTGAATAATGATGATTGAAGTATTGAGGTGTTGCTTTCTGTTGAGTTCAGATGAAACATGAGTGTAAATTATTCCCCTGGAGGTGGCACCTAACCAACTCTGAGCGAAGAAAGACGTGAAAATATAAAAATACAGTGGTCAGCCTGCCCAGTAGCTGTGTTCTTCAACCACTACTGACAATTTTCCTTTCTACCACCCTGGCGACTTCACCACATAATCGTATGATAAAGTGTTCGTTCGCTTGGAAGGGGTATGATTATCGATTATCATATTCATGGAGGCTAAAGGTGGTAACATTACCACCCAGTTCTTTTATATATTTTATGTCAGCAGAATAAAAGGCATCTGAATTTTCAGGGTGCAACTGTTCTGCATAATATGCATGATGTTAGTTTCATAAATGTGATATGCTCGAATGTTTTCAACTTTTTCTGTGTTGCTCCAAATGGATGAGCAAGCACCAGGTAGGTGTAGATTATCAACATACTAAATTGTATGTTATATCGGCAGAATCTTCGACTAATTGGGTTAGGGAAACCCTTCATTATTTTCACAAGGTAATTGTACTGTTAAAGGCTGAAAGCGGGTAATCAAGGTGAATATATAAAAAACGCAGGATGCCTTGCCGATCAATCGCTCACTTTTGAGTTTAACGTTTTACATATTACAATGAACTTCAGCACTCTGATGTTGATGATGACCACAAGAGCTGAAGAAAAAATACGACATATGAAAACGCGTTTCAATGTACGCAAGTGTAGCAATGTAATGCGCTCAGTCTGTGTGTAATCGCAAGTATTTGTCTATGAATAAACAAGTAGCATGCATCATCTTTTATATTCATGCATAGCATGCTTGATGATAAACGGCGACAGGTGTAGAGTATCCCATTAGTTCTCCTGCGAAAAGAATTCAAGGGCAAACTGCCGACATAACGTTCTTCTTTCTTCTCTTTCGGCTATTCGCTTGTTCACACAACAAAAATGACAAAAAGTGTGATATATTTCCAAGTTTTAATTTGAAAACACTCCGGTGCTCGTTTTATGAGCAAAGTCGGAGCTACTGCAAATTGTGTACTTCCTTGCGTTAATTGTAACGCAACGTGATGCGAATAAAATATTAATGTTACCACGTACCAGTACGCTTTTCGCTCGCACACATAAAACCGCTCGAACATTTCACCACATCACAGACAATCGACAATCGAACTTCCTGTTTCGGTTTTTTAAACTCTTTCTGAAAAATTACTTTTGCTTACACACGCCTCCGCTCGAAGACCACGACCATGACTCTGTGAGTGACCACTTTGTCAAACACCTGTTTGAAGTTCAACGCTGGCAAACATACGCTCCAAGACTTTTACACATTAGCGCATATTGTGGTAGACTTGTAAATAAAGGTTTGTTTACAATCTATCCATGACTGATTAATGATACGCCTTTGAATTAGGGCTGCTACGACAATTTTTAACTGTACATAAGACACGCTTTGAAGTTAGTGACAGTGGAACTGGTTGTTTAAAGTTCAGCTTAACATTGTACTTCATTTTATCCACAACTGAAGCATTTGTGTTGCATTTTTAGAAGACGATGCCGAACTGGCATTGCCGATACATAGTTCTTTATGAAGAATCGGGGGGTGCTGATACCTACAGAAATCGCATTGTTAGCATTAGAACTGCATCAGAGGTTTGGTCTGTCTGTAAAATACGATGTCGTTTGCGTGCTAGAATGTTTGTACGCAACCCAGCGTGAATGACATCACACAGCTTGGCCTTATAAAATGGCAAACTTTTAGCGAAGGTACAAGAGTTTCAAAGAGTTTCCAGAGTGAACAGCATGGTATTCCTTTTTTTCTCTGGTTATGTTTATCTGAATCTAGATCTTTTCCCATGATAAGCTCGCATCAAGATTTGTATATCCACTTGAAGAAAAAAGCTGAATTTTTATATGTCTTCAAAATTGCTTCATTTCTTATCGCTGTTTTGCATCTAAAAGGCTACTCGTGTTTCTCTCCATGTGTTTACTGTTGCTCATATGATACAAGTTGTAGTATACGTACGTTTGCATAAAGTTCAGCAGAGAGACAAAGGGTTAGTAGAGGTACAATTTTATTATTGAATATGGCAACCTTTTCTGCGTCAACTTAGCTGGTTCGTTTTCTAATACACTATTCAACCTAAATAACGCTCCTCTGATGGGATTAATAAAGCAACGCTTTTTCTCCGTATTAGAGACAGCACTATGCTTAACTGGTGCAGTTCTGATTGTCAGTGTTGCTGAGCATTACTACGATTTTCAGTGTTAAAGATGAGTCAAACGTATTGACTGAAATTGTTTTACGTGAGTATGCGTGAATTAAATATATTTATGTACGTGGTTGCTGCTTGGTGTAGGTAATTACTGACTTTCTTTGATTTACTGATCCGCAATACGTACTGTTTTATTAATTATACCATCTATTATTAATGTTTCTGCCAGCCTTCGTTAAATTTTCTGAGGTGGTGTGATACGGAATGGTTTATAATTTAATATCTGTGGGACCGAGGATTGCGAGAATAAATTGTGAACTCTCGAGTCCAAAAATTCTTGAAAACGTTTAACTATGTTGTCCTGGAATAAGGACCGCGGTGGTATTTCAATAAGATGACATTAGGTTAATGTTTGTGAAAGTCAGAAGGTATTGTGAAATTCATGATGACGTTCAAGAATGCCTTCAAATTAGAACAGCAATAATATTTACAATTCAAAGATAATGCTAAAAATCTTACCATGCTCGGAAATTTAGCAACGGAGTACGGTACTGAATTGTACACCTCTCTTAGTTCTCATTTGATCAAGTCGTAGCGAGTGGGCGTGCGGAGGATGTTTGATGTTCTATGACTCCCCACCCTATTCTCAGTACTTTGCAAAGGAATACGGAACAGTAATATGTGTGATTTTTTTTTTTTGGAAAATAATAAATATTTTGTTGTAATAAAAATGCAAAACTCACAACAGTCAGTCAATCATGCCTGTAGTATAAATACTTGAAGACTGTTCAGTAAGTTAATTTGAGCTCTGTCTAACTCTTCAATTTTATTAGGGTTATCTCATTTTTCCCTTCTTTTATAAAACACCGGAGCGCTCAGAAATAGTGAAAGCTTGATGGAATAATTCAGTACAAACGGTTTGTCAACTTCGTTTCTCATTTCAGCCTTTATCCTCATTTAACTGAGTTTTTGCGCTGTTTTTAATCCCAAAATATTTCGTATTAGTTCGCAACACACTGCCATTACGGAATACCATACAGGGCAAAAGAGTGCAGTGAAACAAACAGTACGTTTAGCCCGGGGTAAGGAGCAGCAGTTCTTTTATTGAAAAAGAAAGCAAACGCACGGCCAGGCCCAATGTGGGTTGACCGAGTATAAAGAAAATAATGATGAGAGAAGCGAGTAATGATGTAACGCTTCCCATCCTTTGGAGAAGGGAACACAAGTCAAAAACTTTTATCGGGTGTCCTCTCTTTCTATCATCTTTCCATAAAAAAAACTCCTTCGTACTGCTTACCTTGTGAAAAGTATAGAAATCATTCGGGCGTAATATTTGATGTGCATACATGTATACTGAGTCATTCATTCATCCACGCTATTAAGTAAATCTACACGCACATGGTTGGTGTATCTCTATGAATCCAGAGACTGGCAGAGAGCTCCACATTTTCTCTTCTCTCAAAGAAAACTTTATTATGTACATAAACCTTCTCAATTTATAATTCACAATTCGATGAAGTAAACTGAGTATAAAGGAACCACATACATAGTGCCTTTCCCTCTGATACATAATGTGTGTGTGCTCTCTCCGTTTTTATTCTGCTTGTCAAAAATGTGTGTAGAAAATGTGTCTACTTGCTCTCCTCCGTGTGATGTAGTAAAAAGAATGAAGAGAAGAGAGAGAGAGTAAACGAAGAGTTGCCATGGGCAACCCTTCATTAGTGCACTTCTCAAGAAGAAGAGCCGAGTTGAAGAGAGAGAGAAGAGGTGCCTTCAATACTTGTAAAAAGTAATGCAGCCAACCACCACTACTATTTACTACTCTCTGGCAATGCCACTACGAAACAACGAATAGGAGTGAGCACACCACGAAACCTTTTCCACCAAAGTTTGCAATGAGTATCTCATCGAAGCAGAAGCTGTATGTAACAGTGAAATATACATCACTTGAAACAGCCCTAGTGAAACATTGGTCCTTCTAGTAATCCTTAACACTTAATGGCAAAATGCTATCACCACACCACTACTTTTCAAACACGACAATGCTCCTTTCGGATGCACAAAATATTGTGCAAACATAATATATCATTATTTATAGTATCAGTAGTAACATTACCTTTGGGAGAAACTTGGGAGAGATGTAGAGAAAGCAATAGAAAAGGTTCAATATTTTCAGAGTAGCCATAAGTTTGGTCGGCTTACAGTTAA
>JAHZMW010000845.1:0-64802 GCA_027743745.1 Alloscopus bannaensis | reverse complement strand
CGTCTAAATGACAAAGAGAACTATATTACACTTTTCGCATGAA
Organism: Alloscopus bannaensis; assembly: GCA_027743745.1. NCBI lineage: Eukaryota > Metazoa > Arthropoda > Collembola > Entomobryomorpha > Entomobryidae > Alloscopus > Alloscopus bannaensis. Next base: position 64,759 of record JAHZMW010000845.1, on the reverse strand, counting down.
GTTCATGTGTATTTACATGTCTCTATTTGTCATGATGTATAATATTGGAATTTGAAGAGGAAGTACTGCACGCTTCAGCAATAACACTAATTTGAGAGAAACGACAGGAGTAAGGTTACACACTTGCGTTGTACCGAACCACCACTACCCGTATTGTAAAATTGGGTAAGATATTGGACAGGGAAGTGTGTGAAGTTTTAAGGATTCTTCCTTATGTTGCAAATTTTGATACACCAGTGTCACAGTGCGTCTGGTATAATATGTGAGTTTGTGTGCCTGTAGAGGAACAAGGACAACACATTTTCTGATTTTCTAGGTTGCCCTAATTTACTATTGTGAAATAACTAATTGTAGTCGTTTAAAGCAGATTCAATTGGTTTTGAGCTTGTGAGTTATATGCTACCAGACAAGCTGCGCAGTCAATTTCATGAGTCGTATCGTAACGGTTCTGATTGCTCAAAACTATTATCGACAGATATCTTTCCTTCTGTAATGTAAGGACGGAAAGCTTATGACGACTAGTTTTACACTACACTAGTGTTTTGAAGCATAGTGATTAGGTAGTCAGTTTCAAAGTTTCCTACCGTCCAATCGTCTCATCAAAACTTCCAAGGCTACTTTGTTCTTGTCTGCAAGAAAGGTAATTACAGTTAGGAAATCAGTGAGCATGTTGTCATTTGCTTTTATGTCCAGTGTGGTTAACATCGAAGAAGATTTAACGTACAAAATTTTGTCCACATCCATTATTGGCAAGCAATTTCTTTAAACGAGACGCTTAACAATAGGTTAATTTAGTTCATAAGCGTTATGGCGAATCGATTTCCGACTCACACACTGGCAACTAAACTGATTGTGGTACAATCTGTGCTTTATAATACGTCATTATTACGGAGTTACGGAAGAAGCTCCAGATAATATTTGATACTCCTAGGATATCAACACTAATTGCTTATCTATCAGTTTGGTAGGGCACAACCTTCATTATCCTTTCAATGCCAATAATGGTTTGCGTTACTCTGTATTTTTATTGATGAAGGGTTTTGTTGGCAGAACTCGTAAAAGCTTGATAATGGTTTGTGTCAGGTATCAGTACTGTGCAGTCGTGAGTATTTGTCAGTGCCATTTCAAATCCAACTTGTACCGTCTCTGGTTATGAAGGTGTTCACGTTCAGTAGCTTTTCCGCCTGTTTGTTCTTTGCACAACCTTAAATGTAGATCAGCCGTTGACTTATACTGTTGTATAAATTATATCTAAGCAAGGTTGCATGAAACTTTCGATTCGATTCCATCTTTTTCATTACACGTATTTGGTGTTTCCAGCACTTGGAGTGGAAGGAAAGAAGCTGACAGTAAGCATGTATTTATGTGGAAAATCCACGAAAGATCAAGCCATCTAGTATAGCCTTCCATTCTGCCATACCACATCTAAAACCAAAACCGGGGAATGTGAAGTATTGGTTTCCTACTTTCTCGGCAGGCATTCTGCTAGAAACGACGCAACAGTCGTCTGAGATTCCGTTAAGCCCACCATCCATATAAAGCCAATTTTTCAAATGGTTTAACAGAAAATGATCAAGTCGTGTAGGAACAGGAATGAATAAGTAAAGAGGCAATTTCCTCCTGTAAAATTATGTCCATTAAGCAGAGGGCTTTGGAATTTGCTTCTCTTCGAACAGTATTGCTATATTATCAATACGCAGTGTATCTGCGAAACATAAATGCAGGGCTCAAGTCAGACGAGACGGAGTTACTCAGAGTCAGTAGTAGGATAGAAATGACAGGAAATTACTGAATTTGAAGTAATAGCAAAGAGAATGATGGAATAGGGAAAACTGTCTTACTTTCTTAAAATTACATTTACAATATAGCGGAAAAGTACAACTTCCTTTACTTGTCAAACGAAAGACTGGAAGTGTGTATACATTTTACAAGAAACTCCTTTTCATCGAGCTATTACAATTAGGAACTGATACTAGTGAAGTGAACTTATATTTTTCTGTAGGGAAGAACGAGTAGAGACATTCGTATTTCGTAGTAAGTAGTAAGCTTAAGGAAATTCATATTCATACATATTGGGCTTATGTAGTAATATATAGGTATCAATACATGATTTATAGATGTGAACGCTTAGAATTTCAATTAGATTACAAAAATCCTTGAAATGAGTCATTCTTAATACTTGATTCTGAGAAATAATCTTGATGTTAATTTGATTTGAGATACAGGAAGAACTTCGATTACGTAATGTATATATAGCGATGTTTCAAAAGATTCTTTGATCAATTTTCGCCCACTTGTTACTTGTTGTGCTGTGTCGGTCATACGTTCGAGCTAAAGCTTGAAGTTAGTTTAAGCTGACATTTTGGTTAGCCACGTTCTCGATTTTTTATGTAATATTTTCATTAGAACAGCTTTATTCAATAACCATGAAATACATGGAACTAGAACTATGTTATTCTTTATATACTCCAAGATGAAATATGAAAAATACAGTCGCGAATTTTCCGATTGTAGAAGCACATATCTTAAGTAACACAATTATCTTCGGTCTCTCTAGATATTTTTTTGCATAATCAGTGCGAAGGAAGAAAGTTCAAAAGAAAGTAGATTTTTTTTTTGACTTTCTCGTTTTCATTTCATTACAACTCATCACTTGACATATGAACCGTGTTTGATATTTCGAAAATGAACACACTTTTACTTCCATGTTTGGCTTCAAACGGATTTTCAATTTCCAATTGTGATCGTAATCAGGGCAGCCTTTTTACTTTTGTATATATATCTATGAGGCGGAGGAGGAGGAGAGTATAGATGACACATTTTTTCTTTGTACTAGTTATTGGCATGTGCGCAATAAAAATCTGATTAGTGATGATCAAATAATATTGTGATAGATGTATATTTTGTTGTAAATTACTTGTCCTCGAATCAGTTACTTTTACAATAATCAAGCCAACCAAAAAGCATACGAAGATTTTTACAAATATGAATTCTTGTCATTTCAGATTTCTTTGAAGTATGTGACGCGCTACCCAACTAAAATAACACAGAGAACATCAAGTGACACAGTGGTGACAACGTGTGTATCCTGCGTGTTCAACCACATTTGTGCAATATTCCATCCAACGAAAAACTCACGTCATTTTGCAATAAGCGATCTGTGGATTTGTTACAACCTTTTAGGAACTATAAGCGATAATAGAAAGTATAAAAGGACAAAGAGAGAGTTAAACTAATTCAACCTTTCTTTGAAAGAACACACGCTGCCTTTATTGCGGAGTAGTGGCTACTCGCATTGTTTGAAAGAAAACGTGGACTCAGCAGGAGCTAAAGGGAGCAGCTTTTTACTAGCCGAGAAACGCAACCATTTCAGGAAACTTGCATTCTCTGCAAAGAGTTGGGAAAAACTGTTTGTGAAAGCGCGATATAAAAAGGGAATGTACGTGTGTGATACTTACTTTTCATTAGATATTTTATGCAATCGCATCACAAGACAGATCCATCGCTTCCTGAGCGTCTGCTGAGAAAAAGGCACAAAAAAGGAAGGGACGTATGAATAACTATTACCACCGTTTGTTTATGAAGGACTGAAGTGAGAGTGAAAGTAAAAGAGAAAAAGTCATTTCGTCTCGTCTTAGTACAAAGCGAAAGAGAGAGTTAGTTACACTGTTTCTTCTTTTGCTCCGCTCTGTACGCGAAGTTCATATTACGAACGAGAGCGCATATATAATCTAATACGAGGGAACTCTGGGCGAAAAAGAAGAAGAAGAACGAGTTGCAAAGAATTGTAAAGGAGATCGATCGATTTTCTCCCTCTCTCCGGCTGTTCGGCCATCAACCATATACACACGACGCTTTAAGTGAGACTGGAAGCCCAGCTTTCCTGCCAGATCTGGATCAGCCACCGACCAGAGAGCAGAGTCGAGCGAAGGTAAAGTAAAGTCTTGGAAGAAGTGTCAGATTTTGTACTTTCTCTCCGTTGTAGCTGTGTAAACCGCGAAAGAGCTCGTCTCCCCAGTCTGTCTTCATTTCGTGTAGTTTTGCATGAATATTTCAAGCTCGCATTTCATTTCCACGACCACACAGGGAAAACGCATTATTTCTCTCTGGGTTTGCATGTGTGAGAAGAGCACCTGTTTCATATCAGAACCAGAAGGTGTGTAGGCACCACTCACCGAACCTTGGTGAGCCGAGGAACCCCTTGATGAACTCTTAGAAAGGTCACCCCTGTGTCGTCCTAGCCGGAGTGCACATTTTCAGAGAAAACTTGTGGGGTGTTCATTGTGCTTCAGTAAGCGTTCTCGGAACTACATTTTCCCACTTCTGCCGTCGTCAGTTTTGTGGTGAAAAACTCAAAGGAGAGAGAGAGAGAGAAGAGATAAAAAACGCACAATAGAGTAAACCAATGGTGTGTAAGAGTGAGAACCATGGGTGAAAGTAGAGCGGGTGATGTTCGAGCACCATAAGCAGAGCTGATTCCTCTGGATTCTTCTCATTTTTGTGTTTAATCTTCAACCGGAACATTGTGCTTGAAGAAAGGTAGACAACACCAAACCATAAAACGTAAACTACATAGTTTCGCTTTCGCAGGACCGCAAAACTCTACAGACATCATACAATTTATACACACAAACTGGAATACTCGCAGACATCACACTCTCCAACTCCAAACAAAATCTGGTGAGAACGACTCACATTCAACTACAAACATACAAATATACCTAGAAGTATGTACTCTGCATGGAATCCTTGGATGAATGGTATAACACTTATATTTGTGTGTATTAGAAGCGCACACCAGGCACACATTATTATTATAGTGTGTGGTCCCGTCTTGTAATCCCCTGATTCTTTCTCCCATTCTTTTTTGGCTGCTGCTGTGAATGTATGCTTGTTGTAAGTCACCGCTGCTACAACATTAGAGTCGACCTTACACACATACACGGTCGACATTAGTTTCTCTATCCGCGTATCGTGTGGTCTCTCTCAGCTTTTGTTTAACGCGGTAGATTGTGGATGGTACGAACTACGTGGAGAAAAAAGAGTAAAAAAAACTAGTAAAGTGTTAGTCACTACTAAAACACCAGAGAGCCACACACAATCTAGTTGGGAAAAGTGACATGTAAATGTTCCAACTGGAAGAACGCACAAAAACACTATTATTTCGAGTGGTTCGCTCAGTGGAGGGTATAACCGTAATGTGAACATTGCCTTTGCAGTGTCACCAAAGATTAGGAAGAGGTTTGCGTTTTCTCTTGATATCAGAGTCGGAGCAACAGCATCATCCACCGCTGCCGCCACCATTGCAATTGCGAGAAAGCGAATTGTTGTAGTGCTCAAACTTGGGTGGAATATTAAAAACTTTTTAGGTGAAGACAGTTCGGAGTAATAACACGTGAATACGGGAGAGAAACGCATTTGCACACGTTTTTTCCCAATGATGTCGGAATTTGTGATGAAGAAAGGTAGCTGAATGAAAGTAGAGAGTAAAGCACTCTTGTCTTTAACAAGTTTGTCCATTTATATTGGGAATAGGAGAGTAACTTTTTTAGAAAGATTATGTATGATTGAATATTTTCTTTTCTTGGGAGTGAGTACAAGGTGTGTGTATACCATCTTCGAAAAGTACAAACTCAAACATAACCATCTTGGTAGAATCTCTGGCCTGATGAGAACTGCGAAAGCTGAGAGAAATTTCAGTTTGTGTGCAGCTTGTCAAGTTCCCATTGAGAGTTTTTTTTGGCGATGTATCAGTGTAGAATAGGGCTGGAAACGTGGAAGTTGGTGAGCATCAAAAGGATTACAATGAGCCCAGCTTCCACTGAATCAACACCTAGGCTCATGTTATTAACTTGCACTAGTCATTTCCGAGTGAAAGTAGGCTTGAAGAAAAAGGCTGGAGCCTCAGTTGAGTAAATCACAGAATCGTGTGTGCTAATTCCTCGAACGTGAAAGTCGAAGGGCTCAGGCTTTTGTGAGAATTGGAGTACTAAGGACGACTGGGTTTTGAAGAAAGTAAAGGCGTTTGCAATTCCATACTGGGTCATCGGTTGCCATTTAATGAAACTACTTTCTTTCCGCCACACTTACGAAAAGAGGGTGAATTAAGGATTGCTAACGTAGGGTAGTTTTTTTTCGGCTAAGAAACGTTTGAGGCGTCGTGTCAGAATGTTTCGTTTATGTAAGAATATAGGTATTGGAACTTTTATACTGCTGCAACTGCAAGTTTCAGTCATGTTCTCATATTTAGATGACAGGATAGTTTGAAATAAACTTTTCCTCCGTCTGTTGTTGACAATTTAGGTGTATACAAGCACAGCAGGAGAGCGACTTGATACTCCCAGTGTCTCAGCGATTGACGTCAGATTGAAATGCAACAACTGAGAGCATAAATTGCGTTGTCATTTGTAGCGTGCATTTTTTAATTTATTTTCAAGAAACCCGTTCATTTCTGTTGTTTGAAGAGAAATGTTCTCAACAAAAACTTGGAAAAGAATTTGGATAACTTCATATAGCTTGCTTGCAACCGACATGTCGATGTCAGTTGACATCAGGTGGTTGCCAATTTTGTTGTTTCTCATTTCTTGTCGCATGCACATGAAGTAAACATACTTTCTCTCTGTGTGGCAACGGCTGAAGCCAGGAGAAAGTTGTTGCTTGTCATTTTTCGAGATAGCAAACACGAATACTATAGCCTACAAACATTGACGTTTATAGTTTACGCTGATTGGAGTTTGTCCCCGAAGGAGAAAATCTAATAGCATCTATGTTAGTATTGAGTTAAGCTTTCATCGTCAGAGCATATTTCACGGTTATCCCATCAGCATTTTATAACTAGTCTAAAATTGAAGCACTAATTGAGATCGTGTACTCACTGATTAGGTTCGCATTGTGCAGGATTTGCAGCGATACATTTATATATCATACATGTAAATATCTACAGTGTTTCACTCATTCCAAAGACATCTCTTTGTCGTAAATGCGTGCGCAATAATTCAACTCATTTTTTTTTCTTCACAGATTTTTTTGGGACGCATCCAGTGAGAGCGGGTTAGAGTTCATCGAGCAGCACAATGGAAGACAATAGTAAAAGGCAAGGGACGAGAGTGTTCAAGAAGAGCTCGCCCAATGGAAAGGTAAGGAAAATTCACTTTTACAGCAATATTTTTCCAATTTCCCTTGCTTCTGCTCGATCCACTCGGAGAAGTAGAATTTATGGAGTGTCTCGAGTTAACACTATATAGCATAGCTTTATCGGTACGGTTCACGTGCCCATTTATCCGGATGTGAATGTCTATGTTGTATACGAAGTGAGAGTATAGAAAACTGGAAAAATCATGATTTTCCGCTAAGAAGTCCACTACCACTATCAGAGTGTGATTTATGATACAATTATTGTCCAATAACATGTGCCATGTTTGTCATGTCCTCATGCGGTCTTGGAAGTAATAGGAACCATAGACGAATTGATTTTGGCCTTACCTTTTTTATTTGTGTGAACGTGTGCACACCTTTAATATTTTCTGAGTCAGCATAGTGGAAAGTTACAAATTATATTTCGTGCTAGCGAAACTGACTCGGCGTACTTTCTCCTTTGTGTGCATTATTGTTTTGGGGATGAAAAATGGATTTTTGTTCGAGGCGGAAAGGGCATGAGGAAGACAAGCTGGATTTTATGGATTACATAGGTTTTTGCAATATTCATTTTCCTGAACATTGTGTATTGACGGTGCTATAAAGTATGACGGATAGTTTGCATCTTCGTGAGGCTTAAAAGAAATGATGTGAGCTCATGAAATTTTATTATATTTTTACAGATCACTGTCTACCTAGGAAAGCGTGACTTTGTGGACCATTTAACACATGTAGACCCTATCGGTAAGGAACAAAATTTTAAAATTGTGTTGTTTCTGTTTTATACATATCTGTTTGGTTGTTTTCCTGCTACTTTCATCATGTTCCTAAAGACGTACGACAGAAAATCGTGACAAGATGGAATAGGGTGTTGCTTATAACGAGGGTGTAGTATTTAAGTAGAAAAAATTGAAGTAATAGTGTATTTCCTCATATGCAATAGACGGGAAATACATGTGATAATACATCATGGTTGAATAGGATTAAAATATTGGGCACTTGGTAGGACTTAACACAACTTCGTAGGAGGAAATTATTGATCCCAATTTCACGATTCAATCTCCAAGCTTGCATGCTTCTTTTCCTGTGAAATTGACTTCGGAAATTCCTGTCACTGTGAAAATTTAGCTCCTATCCTTGAACGAATTGATTTCGAGCACTAATGTGCTCCAAAAGTGTAGTGAATCTTAAACAGTGTGGTGCCCACCCTGTCTCTTTCTATATCTGTGGATCCATACGTGTACATACTATATATTATGTTTGTTATTTTTAATGAGTTCTTCGAAGAGAACTATTAGCGACGAGACATTAGGAAAAGAAATGCGGTGAAAGCTAAAAGCAAATAGAAGGAGAGCAGAGGAATGGTAAATTTAATTAGTCTGGTATAGGTTAGAAGTGTAGGAAAGACCAGGGAGTGAAATGTCCCGTTAAAAGCAATTCCGTCCATGTTCTTCTGGAATCAACCATTCCTCAATAAGCAGAGTCTTATGTAATGTTTCAGGTATGCTTACTACACAACAGCGGAACACATTTCTAAAATGTAATACATTTAAGTGGAAGTATTGATGTGAATTGAGAGCCAAAAACCGTTGCGGCTATATTGTGGTGTATACAGAAAACTTGTACAACGATGTAAACGAGACACAACATTGTGGTCATGTAATTGCTTGGCTTCATTAATTGATAGAATATTGGCATGTAGGAACAACTACAGATTCCCTTGGAAAGTTACCTCCGAACAGCTCTCCCACCCAGTGTGTGCATGGTGGTTTCAGTGAACCATGTGAAATCGAGAGTATATAGTGAGCATCTATTAGTTTACACACAGGTACATACGTATTAATGCATTCATAAAATACATACAGGTTGATAGTATCTCATGCGGAGAAAGCGTTCACGAGAGAAAACTGTTCTCATTTCCAGAACACACTCGCCTTGTCTGTTTATACACAGCGTTTGTGGGCTGTCATACAGTGTCGGAGTAACAAACACTTTGTATGGATGATGGGATGTGGAGAAAATACTAAATGTGTGTGTCTACTGGGTGCAAAATGTGGTTTTAACAGCACACTAGTCCAACTCCCATTACGCTTGAGCATATTTCATTTGTGGTTTTGAGTGAAGTGGACACAGGGCGTACCTTCGTATCAAATTGGCGGAGAAAGTAAAACGAAGGATCTCCATCATGGTGAACACTCTTATAGGCTATAACTTTTTTTCTGTTTTTATACGAAAAAGCCACTTTCCCTGCTCAAATGGTTGTATATCTGCGCACCTTGTAAAGGAAGTTAGCGCGTACATTTCTGTCTATACTGTGCACATTAAACGAATCTTCGAATCAATAACACCATCAGATTTCACTATTCGATTGACTGCACACGACAGCATACGTTTGCTCGCTTGATTCAGTGAGTGTTCCTATTTTGCCTGTAGATAAAACAGATTTCTCTTCCTTTCAATCTCTATCGCACTCACACACTCTGCCCTTTCTACAGAAACGTGGCAAGCTTTGTCGACCTACATAAATGCTTGCTTCGCTCCAAGACATGATTGAGATGACCAACAAATGTGTGCAACAAGGGAATTCCGGGCTAAATGTTACCATTGCATTTTATGATTGTGGAAAGGGCTTGAGAACTCACTCTTACACTGCGTTATGTCTAGTCGTCCGGATCTCTTGGTCAGCATCAATAAAAGGAAGAAAATCACAGTTATTTTGCGAAATATTTTTTCCGGCGAGATTCTCAAATTGTTTGTTCATTTTCAGCAGTAGTAGTAGAGATTAGAGGAAAATTCGGGTAAAACCTTTAGAATCCTCTTCAGACAAAGTGGTACCAGGCTTAATGTAGACAAGCACTAATCAACTTATGAGTGATGGAATTGAGTGTTCCATCCCCACTCAACTTGTTTGCAACTCTTTTATTTTCTCCGTAAAATGCAAAGCTGTATGTAAACTTTCTATTTTACAACACAAAGTTAGAGTCAACCCAGTTGCTCATTTTCGAGTCGGGAGCAGAAAGTAGAACAAGTTGAAGTGTTTCATTATTTACGTAGTTTTAATAATCAGGATATTTTTCTTTTTGCACCTACAAGCCGAAGTTTTATGGGGGTTAGTGCCTTCCCGTTTCTCATCCATACGTGCACGCTGCGAAGTGCGACGGGAAGATGTAATGATGTGGTCTTTTAGATGCATATCATCATGTAAGCATATTTTATGTGCGGATTTCTCTCTCTCTCGCACAAATCTACGAAAATGAAACGAAACAGCCATGTGGTCTTCCACTGGTCGACGGGTACACGTCGATGTTGTAGAGTGAGACCAAAGAACATGTGTTTTAAGCATTCATCTTTCTCTCCGTTGTTTTCCCATGTGGAATACATTTCGTATGTGCACAGATTGTTGCGTCGACCCGCTGCTGTGAGTGTTTAGATAGTAAATGGCACAGTGGGCAAGGTACAAAACTACAAGTCGCCTTCTGACCATTTCTCTCGCCTGTCTGCCAGGGCAGAGATCTACTTGCTGCGAATATTGAAGTGAGAGGAACCAGGGAAAGACGTACATATTGTCATGATTATGANTTAGATAGTAAATGGCACAGTGGGCAAGGTACAAAACTACAAGTCGCCTTCTGACCATTTCTCTCGCCTGTCTGCCAGGGCAGAGATCTACTTGCTGCGAATATTGAAGTGAGAGGAACCAGGGAAAGACGTACATATTGTCATGATTATGACTCTGGGAGAAATGGCAGAGTAGCTATGTATTATATAAGAATCATATAAAATGAAGCTTATGTGTAAATAAATCATGAGAGCAGGCAAACAGCTTCATCAAACTCATCTCCTTCATCACAATTGCCATCAGAGCTGTACACATCTCTCTCCGTGTTTTGGCCGAGAGTGATGTGAGCGAGAAGTGTAACACTCTTCGAGAGAGAAGTAAAAGGAGAAGAAATAGAGTTTGGTGGGAGTGAAACAAGAAGACGGAGGGGAAAACAAAAAAATGGCTATCACTTTGTCTCTCATAAACCAGTTGTACAAATTGAAGCGGTTACGCACGCATATATCACAAACCCTCTGCGCTACCATCACGTTCACACGCTAACGTGAATTCCAGCATTCGTCTACGTAGTACACTTTTGTATCAACATCCCGAAGGACCAGTAGTGAATTTATTGCTCCAAGAAGCCAGACTCGAGAAAAAAAAACATTTTAATGACTCGCATTCATTCCAAATTTCTTTAACTCACAATGCGTACAGCATGATATGATAAGAAATGGTGCAGCCCAATACGACAAGCTTTATTATATATAGCGAGTTGTAATGTACGGGTTAGTTAAAGTTAAGGAAACATTTTTATACAAATTCATACAAATTGTCTTTTTTTATAAAAGAAAAAGAGCTTTCATTTGAGTTTCAGCCTTCCTGTCTGCACAATGCACACTGGACAATGGGGTTTAATAATGGAACACACGCTCCACGTAACAAGGATGCAAATATTTCAAACGTGTAGGTGATGCACCCGGCCTTTTAACTGCTTTGTTTACAAGCAGGATCTTACCCCAGAAAAGAAATCCAGAATTCGCTATTGTTAACATAGCTTTGCATGCAACAAATTCTTGTTGTTTTGTACACACAAAATGGTGATTCGTTTTAAACATGACAAAGCGCCAGTAGAATCCCTTCTCTACGGACATTTGGACAGATTCTTGTTTATAATGTGTAAAGCTATTTCGGTTCAGCACGTACTCTTGACTTGCTGACCCCAGAACAAAACTCGACTTTACTGTTTGCTTTATCTAATTGGCTTTCTGACATGGTAAATATATTGAGCGCTACAATACACAACACATTCCAGTGAACATGAGATGGTTTGGAGGAAGCGCGGTTCCGCAGACACAATAGCAATGAACCCAACCACATCGTCACTTGAGAGACAGGCACAATAAAAGTGTGTGAGTATCAAATATCGACTTAATGTTGTGTACGCAATGTCACATTCTGATTTTGTGCGACGTATAAGGTTACAAAGCAAATATGTGTGGCGCCCCGTAAAAATCTGGAAGTCTTTGTGTTAAAGCGCAGATGAAATGATACCATACAAGGGACGAGAGCTCATCAAGTCACTTTAATAGCTTACACAGGGCAACACTCTTCCTTTGCCAGCTCTTCCCTTGGAGCATGAATGAATCAATGAATGAATGAGGATGTTTCGGTACATGGATGGACGGAAAGAATTGGAACGAAGCCTGTAAAATTGACATGAGGCTACTAAAACACGATGAAGTATAAATATAATGTGCCTATGTAATGTACACGTCAAAGTTTATACGGATGCGTGAGTTTATATATAGACTTCTCAGTGTTCCCAACCCTCGGGAAATTCGTATTACATGCTCAAGTCGTTTTCGTAAGTGTTAGGAGATTTTGGGGAACATTTGTGCGATTTTTCACACCTACTTACGCAGAGTGCAAATACAGAGAAGGATTAGTTGAGGATGGGCTTAGCATTTTGCGCTCGTTCATACTTCACTTTTGTGCATTAAGTTATTTTAATGATCTTGCCGACGGATTTTTGCTTACATATTATTTGCCTAATGCACTCAGCGCCACTCTGCCCCGCTAAAAGGGCTTAATTCATTATACACAATCCTCTGTGGTGACGTGACGTAGCAAATGAGACGTCAGACTACAGAATTTGTAATGTAATTACATTGTGATAAGATAGAAAACCACATTATTGTGTTCGTTTTAACTACGTACATTTTCCTTGACAATGAACCTTACCTAACTTGTATAGATTACTTTTTCGCAAAAAAAATCGGCATTTATTTCGTATGAATGTAAGAAAAAGTGGAGACGAATGTGTTTTTTTTCTGGAATGCGGTTATATTTTGATGTGAGTATTGCTGTAAGAAGTAGTAAACTGATCTAGTGGAAACAGATACGACTACTGTTTCAAACTACACCAGACTACGTCCTTCAACCAGGTCGTATGTACGCATTCAGAGTGATCAACACGATCGAAAGTTGTACAGCTTATTTTAGTCTTTTCGGAATGTGTGCTTGAGCGTGTGTGCATATTGGTGTAAATTTATAAACGTGACGGGTTTAAAAGAGGATGTTGGGTGAACAGAATGTAATATGATGCTTGACAATATTTACCAAATGTATTATTATCCCAGTGGCGAATGAATGATGACAGAAGCATTAGAGTTCTTAATTCAACATCGAAACGAGTCACGTCATGCATGCATTATGGTGAAGTGAGGAAAAGTGGATACCATCCGTGACAAGATCGTTAAAGCAGCCATTCTTCTTCCCCATTGGAAACTTGTCCTCCTCATATCTGTTTGCACATATTGTACACGAATAACTGAATAACCGCTCGTATCATAATGCGTGGATGTGGGTCTTGCTTGTAAGTGGTGTCTGCGTTGTTGTCACATCCCACCAACCCGTTCTATCACATATATTATCCAACATCCATCCGCATTCCCCTTAGCAAACCTCTGGAGTGGAGCACTACTACAAAATCTACAAAATTCTCCTTCTCGAGTACACTCTTTTCTTCGTAGTAACACTACTTTTTTCCGTGCTGAAGTGCTCGACACTCGTCCATCATTTACGGTAAACAGATACGACAGATTGCTGTAAGAAGGAGGAAAATTTAGTTAAAAAAACTAAATTATTCAGTTTCCACCTCAAAACCACACACATAGGTGATGTAAGATGGAGTTGTATTTTTTATGCTGCTGAAACACCATTAAATTTTACACCGTGTCTGGATTCTTTTTATTCTTTCTAAGAAGCAGGCTACTACGGCTAAAAAAATTGATTTGAAAAATACTGATATACATAGCGCACGAGTTCATTCTTATGCGAAAGTGGGCTCTTTTTGTTGATGTCGGTTGACAATACATAAGCTTCTGTTTGTGTTTGAAACATGATGCCTCAGAGTGAGTCTCTATGATGTTTTCAAACAGTTTTCAATTTGATTTTTTTTGTAAAAGAAAGTGGGAATTGCGGGCTCAGAATTTTCATAAATACGAGATGGTGGGAAAATATTGGATGTGCGATATGTTAATGTATACCGTTGTGGAGGAGTGACGCATGACGTTACAAAGAAAACTTTATTTGCCCATCGCAATCCCAATATTATAGCTGAAGGTGTGTTCTTCAGCGAAGATGGGCGTGGTATGTGTAACTGGGGCATACTAATAATGTTAGAATTATATTAAGCCGTGATTTTCAATGTGGGGCTAAACACCAAAAATATTATACGTGATAAGTCGTGCCGAATCTTCTTGACCATACCTAAGGGTAAATTAAGCACTACAATCCAGTCATGTATGTGTAACTGTGTATGTATATAAATAATCTTCCGGATTATTTTTGAGACCCCCCAGCATCCCAAAAGAAACTGAAAGATGGTTCACATTAAAAGGCTGTCTTCTAAGTGAATTTCCTTTCTATTCTAGCAGATTCATTTTTCCTGTGACATTCATCACACCGGATTTCCCAATGTTTCCATTATGTTTTGTTGATCTGTGTCCCAGGTTTTATGAAACGCAAACATCTACGATTCCTTTCTGTTTGCGGATAAACTTATAGCAATATCGATTTGCTCAAGTCAGAGAAAATACTGAAGGTAAAAAACACGAAAATCTTTTCGGGTAGTTGGGGTATTTTTTAATTGAATTATATGATTCGCATAATGCCTGTGTACTCTGCTCTTCATTCCGGGTGAACGTCACAATTTTTGCTGTTATACGTTGTTGTTGGCTCGAACGGAGTTAGCTCATCCAAACTTTTTTATACCCACTTTGCCTTTCCTTCCGCCTCCCCTCACAGAGCAGAAGTCTCGGTAAGAGCAAACAAAAGAATGGGATCGAGATGTGGATCGGATGCTTTCTGGGAAGTGCGATTGCAAACTTACCTGGCAGAAGAAAGTATTTGAAGTGGTGAAAAACTTTCTACAACTATATTTCAACCTACACGAAAGGAAACCCAAGCGTGCTGGCACATCCGCTCAGATAATGCTTGAGATCCGTTCACCTGAGCAGAACTTGTGTAACACAAGTTGTGTTCCTTCGCAAATGTGAAATACAATATTTAATGTTTGTGTAAATATTCCGAATTTTTACGAACGATGTCTTAAAAGATATAATCGTGAAGACACGTATTGTTGTGTTGAATCAAGCGTCATTTGGAGTCCGGAATTGGCACAAGTAGTTTTGCTTTAATTATACAAAATGTTGCATTATAAATGTAAAGACTACGTTTTTAATATTGACTCATTATCTTTTTGTAAATCCATGGTGTGAAGTTAAGGAAAAAAGTCACAAAAATATCTACGACTCTAACATAAGAAAGAGAATTGAGAGAAGTAGCAGCAAAATTTCAGATTATTATTGCGTGCGTATTGTGGAGCCAATTTAGTTTTTTCTCATCTCGTCTAGCAAGTTGGTCTCAATATCCCTGATCCCTGTCAGGTTTTCGAACTTCTATTTTCTCAAGTTTTCCGTATTGATGGAAAAGTATGTTAACTCATTTCCTTCAATGTATGTATATATATACGAGAGCGGAGACTTAATCGTACTAAAGTGCAAAAGTTGATGATTTTGCTCTTCGGTAGGTAACTGGAAGAAATATTCAATTCTGTTCCACGTTTTGAAGCTTTCTGATAGGATTACTGTGGTAGTTGCGGTTCGACTTTGCCTTCGGTACAAACAAGTAATGAACCCGCATGGGTAGCATATTGGCATTTCGACTCAAGATTGCTTTGGGATGCTTGGTTTATGGTGTGCTGAATGCAGAGTGGAAACTGCCAGTACCGCCGAGCATTGCTCTGTCACGTCTGCATAGAAAATAGTAATGCATAACATTAAGTATGACACATTAGATCGTATAGATACACTCTGCATGCAAATGAGGGGGGAAAGTGAGCGCATTTATGGAAGAGGTGTGTCCTCGCAGAGCAATATCGGATTAGACAACAAAGTATAATAATTTTAGCAAACTTTCATTTTCACACAGGCTTTGATGTGGGCCCTACTTTAAGCTTGAAGCTCTGAGCAAAGCATCCGCGAATTATAAATAGTGTGACAGTACAGATAATATTATGATGTACCTATAGTCTGCCACTCCCCTTCCAATTGCATTTCTCGGTGAAGAGCTGAAAGCGTGAATGTTGCACGGAATTTGACGTTTTATCACAATCCTATATTCCTGACAATGGGTAAATGAGCTTATTCAGAATTCATTTCGTTTTCTCCTTCTGTTTGTGCTACAGCTAAACAAAGCTCAGCTATTTTCGACGGCAAAAACCTACACAAAACCATAATTTGAGCGAAATTAAGTGAGTAAGTGGGGAAGAGAGCAGTCGAGTGGTTGTTCTCCGGGCACTAATTTCAGATATACTTGAGGCACATCCATTAGCCAACAGTGTTCCGCGTGCTTGCGCTGTATCCTAACTAAGTTAATTTACTGAAGCTCTGTGGAAAGCAGGTTGCTTGTACTAACTGCGAAGTTTTTGTAGCAGACAGAATCAAGCACACCTTTGTTATACCTTCACTAAGTTTTTAGCATCTCATCTTATTAGGTGAGCATCTCATTGATGATGATGTTGAGAGGAGTAAACGGAGGTAAAACTAAGTTTTTTATATGCCTTGTGAGAGTCGCATTATTTAAATTACTTCCTAAGCATCCCTGAGGAGAAAGCAATCGTGTTTGGACTTTTTTTTGCGTGACGTTTCTCTCCTCTTTCCCCTCCCTATTTCTCTCTTTCTGATGATAATGCTGCCATCCTTCATTTTTTTCATCATATTGTGACAATGCGTCCCTTGATGTGTGTGGCTGATGACAAGTTGATGAAAGCATGTTGACACAGAAGAAAGTGAAATGGGGCGTGTCATGCAACTTTCACAACGCACTGTACATCTTCCCCAGTCATTTGGTAATGTTGTTTTTTTCATCCAAATCTACTCCGACTAAACATTGTTTCACAGTAAGAATTGAGGAGTTGACTACCACCGTTTTTCAACTTTCCTCTTTTCTGTGAATTGAAGTGGTTGCTTCTCCTTTTGTTCGTTATCAACGTGATGAAGCAACAAGAGATTTCTCATTCCCAGGAAAAGTACAGACCAAGTTTGTAATTTAAGTAGGAACATTCCATTGTACCGGAAGCGTAAACAGTGGAGGAAATAGTGTAAATGTTGAGATTTGTGTTCTACGCATTGGCAATGGCTGTAGTCGACAAACATTCCAACGACATGTAATTTACTAGTTAATAGTTGGAAGTAATTATGTGTCTTTTTTACATCAGTAAAGACTTCAAATGGGTTGCTGGATTGAGTGATATTGCACGAAAAATGTACTTGGCACATTAAATACCTACTATTTAGCATCACGCTGCCTCGGTGAAAGTAGTGCACATTAGGCATACCTTTATATAGCTAAACATCCCTTTAAAGTTCATGCAAGCTTACCTAAAGCTCCCTTGTTAGTATTCTTGAATTATCAAAATGCGTGCCTCCTTTTATCTTCAAGGTTTTTCACACACAAAGAGCAAGCCAGCAGAAAGTGAAGTCGACTCATTTCACGCTTCACCTCCATCAAACAACAGTAGGCAAGTCCTGTAAACTTTCACCATTTTTCCACTCTTTACGTTTGAGTTAGAAAGAGGAGACTAGTTGTTCAAAGTTTTTGGTGATGGTGCAGAAAAATGTACGCCACTGTGGAACAAACTTGGGATGTACTTTGTAAAAAGGGAAAGTGAAAACTTAGTCACTGAAAATCCGTGTACACGTGTATTTTTTTACTTCACACATTTTAAATGCTGCTGGTTCGACACGGTTACGAACGTGTAAAATGGAGATGAGCCGTCCCTAGAGCTGGAGAAAGTACACGAACGCTTCGTAAGGAAAAAGGAAAATGTTGTTTTGTGCCAAGCCCGATCACACTCTGACATTCCGTCCCTTTCTATAAGGCTCACTTCCATTCCAATAACGAGCGGAATGTTGGGTGTTTGGGCTTTGTTGACACAAGGCCGATGTGGTGGAGAAAGTCATGGGACAATTGACTTGTTGGCAAATACGGGTGACAATTTCAATCAGAGCACACTTACTTTCCCTTTTAGCCTTTTTTCCGGTTCACTGTGTTTTTAACTTGGGAATGCATCTATCATTCTAGACCAATATCACTCGACGGAGGAAAACAGGTGGAGACAACCATTATTATGCAAATCCTGTTTTACTTTTCCGCAATTCCACCACCCGATTTCTTTCGAGTGTTGGGGAATTACGGGATGGATTGATAAACGTTGTTTTGTCATGTTGCATTCAAGTTCCATCGCCACATTCCGATCGGTGAAAAGTTATTTAGTCAGGTTCGCACAATCTCGTACAATTTAAGATCGCTTCCATATTGTGAAGGCTGTCATTT
This sequence comes from Alloscopus bannaensis, assembly GCA_027743745.1. Taxonomy (NCBI): domain Eukaryota; kingdom Metazoa; phylum Arthropoda; class Collembola; order Entomobryomorpha; family Entomobryidae; genus Alloscopus; species Alloscopus bannaensis. The sequence goes on along the minus strand of JAHZMW010000845.1, from coordinate 46,182 downwards.
ACCAAAGCGAATGTTATTACCATCATCGTATTACTTAGGGTATTTGGCGTATACCCTAATCTTGCTTTCCAACCATGATCCAAATTGTCTCTAGTATAGTTCGAGTCGATAAAATGTTATGTTCAAATGCATCCTGCAAACAGCAGACGCATCATTAAGGACACACGCTGTTGAGCTAGTAATGCCCGGCATCACGCAGTGCAAATGATGTATCCTAGTAAAGGGTATAGACGTTGCTGCTGAGAAGAATTACATATATATCTGTCTTATACCGACGGCATCGGAATCAGAATTATGGAATAAGGGCAACTGAACTGGGATGGGTACGCGCCTATGGTCTCCGTGTGGAGAAAATGCCTTTTTGCTTCTCGTACTTATCCTTGAAAGTTGTCTCCACGTAGTCGAAAGACTCGTGGCACGTACACGAGCTACGTCGCAGTTGTAAAAAGCTGCGTAAAATTTCATAATGAATATTTTTTCATTTGGGAATATGCTCCCAGGTATAGATTGTAAGTGTATTTTTCTTTAATTATTATTTTCCCAGTTTTATGTCGCAAAACGCAAAGTCAGATTTAGTTTGCTTGTCTCTCATTGAATAGAGAAGAATAGTGAGTATAAAAATGTCCAATAGTATTTGGAACGGGATAGAAGATACAGTTAGTTACATGAGAGATAAAAAGGATGAAATGCGAAAGGTATGAAAAGTGGGACACAGCATGCGGGAATTGCTAAACTAATTGTATGGATAGAGCCGAGCGAGAATCTCTTGCGGTACGGATGAAACTCAACTTGGTTGGCTGACTACACGCTGTTTTCAAGCAGAGTGTATCTGTAGTTTCTCTCCTCTTACCTTATCCCTCCTCTCCACAGAATTCCTGCTGGACTAGAAACTTAAACTCATTACGGAACGCAGTGATTACATAAACCATTTTGTTTTGCGTAGTCTGTCATCCTGAGGTATCCCCTAAGTATTACGTTCCATGCTGGGTTATGGTAGTGGGGCCGGACTTGTGTACTTCATTATCAATTATGCCAAATTAAACATGCAAAACAAGGAATTAATAATGTCGCGAAGGGTATTTTATTATAATTTATTATGCTCAAAAAGCAGCTAATTACTGTATTAGAAGCTCAAGTGTTAGCAGGCTTGTTGAAAGCTTTATTCATGAGTGGCGTAGAATTGAATTTGTTTTGGGAACTTTTTATTTATAGTATTCCTAAGAATTTTGAAATATTAACAATGCTGAGCATACTTGCTCGTTAAACTTGGTCTCGTAATTAGACATGCATACAGATACACTCTAGGAAGAAAAGTAAAGACAGACATGTTAGAGTTGGTGAAAGTTTCAGAATTGAGAGGGAAAGTAAACAGAATGAGACATTCCATAGGTTATATCTCATAAAAATGTTTTTCTTTCTCGTCAATCACTGATGTTATTCGAGGAACAATTCATTACCTGAAATGATTACAAAAGCAATGCAGAAGCACACACACTCATCGGTTGATATACATATAATCCCACATCCCTTTCATCTATAAAACATATACGCCTCCAATGAATTACGAAACTGATAAAGGAAAACTTTTAGAAGGGAAAGTTTTCCTTGAGAACAAAAGAGCAGCACTTCAGTAAAAGTGTGTAATCGGCAGTAAAAATGAGGTCTGAAGGGACTTTGATGATATTTTTCCAAATCAACAAATACCCAACAATCCCACTCAATTTTGGTAAACAAAAGTCGCTCCTCCATCCATTACAGAAGGTCATTGGGCGTAGGCATCCACCAAGCAGTTGTAGCGTTTTACCTCTGTGAGTTTCCTCTTTTGACATTCCAAAAGACAGCACAGCTCGGCTGAGTGAGTGCACCCGGAGAAGATCTTCGGAGAAAGTTGAGAAAACCATATTTGTATAGGAATTTGGAATGGAGACAAAGCCAAGCTCCAGACAATCATCTCAAAGCTTTCGGGTGATATTGTAACAATATATCATGCAATTCGGCAGTTTTAAAGCTACCATATCATACCAGAGACTCACAAGTTTTCTTTCGGTTGAAAATGGGTTGTGATGTTGCGAAAAAATCTAACTCCATCATCTATTCAGCAAGAGTTCATGGAACATCGTAAACTCACGAATGGAGGCAATCGTAAACATCAATACATTAGTTAAGTAGATACAACTCTGGCTTGGACTAGTAGTGATGCAATACCCTCTTATCTTACTCCTTTCACCAGAAATTTCAAGAAATGACAAGTGTAATACATAATATAGTAGTCTTCTATCACATAATACTGTAATACTGCCCCAAATATTATGTACATACTTATGTGTATAAATTTTTTTATCACTATGCGCTGAATACATGTTGTCATTTTTTTGCAGATGGAGTGGTGCTTATAGATCCTGAATACCTCAAAGATCGTAAAGTTTACGGTCATGTGTTAGCAGCGTTTCGGTATGGACGAGAAGACTTGGACGTTCTGGGGCTAACTTTCCGGAAGGACTTGTATCTGGCCTCAGAGCAGATTTATCCCGTTCCAGAGGCATCGCAAAATAAGTCTGTCACTCGGCTTCAAGTAAGTTTTCTATCTCCCATCTTGCCCCAGGTAGATCTCCAACAAGCAGGGAAAGCTCCGCACTTGCCCATCTTCATTGTGCAATGGAAATCCTGGGTGTATTCCATTGGAGACTTGAGATGTTGCTTGATTTTCTTTCGTAAACCGAGTACAAAGTTTATGTAAAATTATGTGTGTAGGTAGTATTATAGTAGGGTAAGGTATGTAATTGTACACGGACCACATCACTCTTGCTTTTTCTTGGTTCTTGGACACCATTCTCTCTCCCTTGGAAATAACTTTTTCTTCGTTTGAGTGATGTGGGAATCTTTCAGAGTGTTGTAAAAAGAAGAAATAGCGTGAAGTAACGCTTAGCCAACATATATATTATGCTTATATTTCCGGTATAATAGTTCAAAACAAGGGGACGACATTATGATGTTGCTTTGTCCCCTTTTTATTTATTTACAATTTGTTCCTCTCTCCTGTCACTTTGCTGGTATTAAGAAGAATGGATAACATGGTAGAACGCAGCATGCATGGTATTCGGTTCACCAAAATCCAGTGAGAGAAAGGAGAGCAGCCTTGTGACAACATAACAAATCATGCGCATACAAACATGAAGAACAAACGTATATATAACCATACACAGAGAAAGTTTACGTGTTTCATCATTTCGCGACTGTATAGTCAATTCTCTTCTCTGTAATATATTTTGCAAGCATTTGACAGAGGGGGATGATATACCAATAAAACTCTCCTCCAAATAATATACTTCTTCCTAGTCATTTTTTCCGAAAGATTTCTTTCAGAAAACGGTAGACACTTCTCAGTCTCTCTAAACCACCACATACCGAAGAAACTTTGGAGCAAGAACAGTCATTGTGGGACTATCCGTTGGTTTTCTCCTTTGCTCGTGAAAGGTTATCGGACGACGCAGGCACGTTATAAAAGAAGAAGCAGCTCATGCAAGACTGCCTCCATCTCGGAGGCAGTTTTCGATTGCTCTGAAAACGTTCTGATACGAACCCAAAGTGTCCTTGTCGTGACGTTCCTTTCGGCAATGTTGAGCCGTTTATAACTAAATCATTCGAAGGACTGAGTTATAAAATGCCTTTCCTTTTGAGAGGAACTTTCTTAAAGAAATATCATACATCTTCGGTCCAACTCTGTGAGTCTCCAAGACTCAATTTCAATACTATTAGTAATTTGAGATTGATGCTGTATTACTCCATGTGAAGAAAGGAAGCTCCATAATTCCCTTTCAAAGATGGGTCAATGTCTGGTGAAAGCACCAGCCCGACTAATGCGAAAGGGTATTTTCCTTTTTCACTTCTCAGAAAAGGGTAAAGTGACTGAATATGTATAATGTCGAAGCGGTAGCTTTGTTTTAGATGGCAACGTAAATGGCACGCCACTTAGCATGTGAGCATCTTACTTTCATGTGTATGGACGACAGAGAATACGAGAGGCGAAAAGACAATTAAATGGTCTCGCACCAAGCCTTCCTTGGAGCATGTACATATTTTGACTTACCTTAGTTATTTGCGTATATACTCAGGTTTCAATGGAAGGAGCTCTTTTAAATGACTGTTTTTACTACGGCTCCGTGCTTTTAAAGATGTTATCATATGAATATGTACCTGCTCCCTTCTGATTTTCCGAAGTAGAAATGCTGATAACATTAGGAGCATTTTGTGCTACTCATAAGAACGGCAATTTCCTTCCGTCCTTCACTTTGAGTGCTTCTTGCGAGAGAAGAATGCTCAAAATTCATTTATTGTGCTTTCACTTTTAAGAGGAATTCCTCCGAGTAGATTGTACTTGATATGTAGACACTGGAGAGGAAGCAGGACATTTATATGTTGGCATCCAACTATAAGTATGGAGACTTTCCTGAGTTATTTACAACCTCCAGCTTCCAGCAATACACCTTTGAATGAAATCATTTTCCTTCGCAGAGTAAAATCTGGAATATGTATGTACTTATTTCGGTTAGTCAACCATTGTTATACTTGCCCACTTAGTCAGAGAGGACTCGTACACAAATTGAATCCTTTCGAAGTCTCTCCCAAACCTTGGGTCGCACAGAAGAAACTTGAGAGCACACGGCAACCCACTCAAAATCATACTTTCATTCTTAAAATGTATATAATTACGTGCATGATTACATGAGCTAACTGGTGAAAGTTTGTATATAAGAAGTACAGGAATCACATCGCGAACATTCATTGTGTTGTGTGAAACCCTTCAAGGCGGTTCATGACAATATAACCTGTTGACGAGTGACTACTAGTGTCTGTTGCATTGTGGTTCAGTCGACATCGAGCTTCCAATTACTCAAGTATTAAGCATACAATCAACTGAAATGTCGCTCTATTTTGGCGAAGGGAAATTCTAAGTCTCTTGGACATTTTCTGATAGCGTTTTAGGTATTGAGAGGTTAGTTTTATCCAGTTTGAAGAAAACTTTGAAAGAAAGCTCGCCTACGACACTTCACATTAACTTATATACAAACGAAAATTGAATTGAGCTTCAATCATCGTACTACCCGTCTTCTTAGTTTTAAAAACTCTGTAAGAGGCAGACAAGCCCAACTTCTGAGTTTTGAATAAGCCCTCAGACAAGTTGAAGGAGAAACTCTTCATCGGAGCATACCTGGTCAAATTAAATTATCTCAGCTTAATTAACAGCGTTTTCAACGGAACTCCATTGAATATGAGCAGGAGGAAATGTAATATCGTGTAAGTAATGGAATGTGGTCTCCTCAAACTGATGGCGAAAGGCAAAGTCCGTGAGTTGTTACGATATTCTAACCCCGGTGAACGCCTTGCTACGCCTCCCAAGAATAATGGGATTACGAGGGAAGGAAAGCAATAAGCGAGTCGTGGAATGCGAAGTTTTATCGTGGCGAACGCTTAAGTATACACAAGCCACGATGAATGAGTTTGCAAACGCCGTACATTTCCTGTAGCCACCACGAATCCTGTCGATGACGACTACCAAGGAGTGTGCATAGTTTGTTTGGGGGAAATAAATTTGATATGAAACGGTAGACATTTTCATTTAAAGGACAGATAATAGATCCTACTTTTGGTGTCTTTCTACAAGCTACATCGCCACAGAGCACACCTTTTTCCCAGAATCTTCCTCGTCCTCCTGTCGTTATGAATCTAGAGAAAAACTTGGAGAGCGCATATAATTTCCGAAACTGGAAACAGTGAGCGGCAAAAGTTTTCTCATTCAATGTTCATAACTTTGGTGGAATAATGTATATGAAAGTTAGGCATTGCATACTCCCGGTAGCGGAAAGAGAAAGTCGAGGGAACCTTAATAGATTTTACGGTTATGATATGAGCTTATGTTTCCCATAAAACTTACAACTTTTCGTAATACAAGCAATATTCCTATGTAAATTTCTCACTCGTCTTAACTATACACGGTGTTGTCCCAACTAGTAGTTAGGAGATGACTAACCTTGTTTTCTTGTCGTTTTATCTTGTTCCAGGAGCGTCTCCTGAAAAAATTGGGAGCAAATGCGTTTCCATTTTTCTTCGAGCTACCTCCACACTGCCCAGCCTCGGTTACTCTACAGCCAGCGCCAGGTGATACGGGAAAGCCTTGTGGGGTTGACTACGAGCTAAAAGCGTACGTAGCGGAAAATGTGGACGATAAGCCTCATAAAAGGTAAGTTCAGACAAGCTTAGATAGCTTCTCTCCAAGAGGTCTGCTATTCTAAAGACTAAAAAGTTTCAATGGGTGATTATGATCCGACAAAGATTATAATCTGTTTTGAAAGCCAACATTTGTCACATCATATTTTACAGGATATAAACTAAGATACTTGAGCATACATGTACAATCATGCTGGCGGCGAAACCCAAGCCAAATACGCATTCAGGGGCTAGGATAGATGCTCGCGTTGGAAGAGGGTGAAAGTCTATGTCCATTTCCTCTTCATCCGGATTCCTTTTTTAATAAATGGTAGAGACGTAAAGTGGTATGTTTTCGGTTCATTCTTCAAGCGACTAATAATTCACCAAGTCTCTGAAAAAGTTTGTTGGTTGCTCGGTAAAAACGTATTTCGTTTTTTGTATACATGGTTCGCACAAACACAAGCTTTAGAGAGGAGGTGGCGTTTATAAGCACTTTCACCTTTCCAAGTTTGGCTGGGGCGATGTTAGAATCACTCCATATTTTATTTATCACTAAAGTTGGATAAAATATTGCTCCCTCATCCCCCAAAGAATTCCATAGTAGTATCGTAATAAGCTCATCCCCAACTAGACAATTTCATTGCATTTATAAGCGTGCTACGTTTTTTTGTTAGATTCAACAAGGGTTTCATCCGAACATCCATTCTCATGCCAAGTGGCTGCAATTTAGGGGTTCAATTTACGAGTGGAAATCCTGAATTGCTCGTGGTCATGCAATACCAGAAAGATGTACGATTGAGCAAAAAGTAGGCAGAAAGTTATGTTATTGGTTCTTGTTTAGGTTGCGCTTACAGGACATCTGTGTATTTCACATTAGCACCCATTTACTAAATAAACAAAGGTGGCTGTTTATTTTTGCCTCATCGTAATTGTACACGTTGGACGTAAACAAGAGATCTCTAACCAAAACGCCCTTTTATATTGTACGCTCTTCATACAGAAGCTCTGCCAGAGTGTCCCATTGCATTTAATGGTTTAATACGCTTTCAACTCGTTAATACGAGAGAAAGGTAAGAAAGATGTAATACGAGAGTGAAACTCTTTGCATTAGTCATTAACTTATGTAACCTACGACATAGGTCTTTTGAGGGACAACCAGTTATATCATAAGAGATTAGTACGAAGTAAAATTCTCGTCTTGTGTGATTAGACTTTTAGACTTGGAGAAGACCCTTTTGCTAATGCATTCTCATGAAAAATTCATCGTTTTCTCAAGTCATTTTCGTGCCGAGTACAGGCCATTATTGACATTTTCCTTGCGAGGGTTCCTCTACGTCCGCATTGGATGGTTGGGCGTACATAAATTAATAGCTACAAAAGAGAGTCGTGGATTTTCTCCGTAAAATTACTCGACGAACTCATATATCACACATTTACTCCGAATCGGGTTGCTAGATTTTAATAGACCGTTCCGAGTTGTTTTAGATGGGCCAAACCTGTGTGTCTTAAATTGCTCGCAAATAATCATTAGAATAATTAATTCTATGATTGTATCCCTGTCTGAATTTTAAGTAATCCCGAATATAGTGCTTTTAATGACTGGATTGTCGACGTGATTTGCCTGTTTATTGATTTTCTCTGCTTTCCTCAAAGAAGGGAGCTGGAATAATGAAAGGAGATGGTCTTATTTGCCTTTATTGCTATCAATAATAATTATTATCGAATCGGGTCACAAAATATCTGTTGCCCGTTCCGGAGAGAAATCCGATCCGAGTTTGCATTATTCAGTAGTTCCAAAGTCAACAGTTTACTGTGTTGAAGCCTGAAGTAAGGCAAGTCCTCCAAGCCTTTGGGTTTGTTTCTAATACAATAGTTTGTAAACAGTGAGCGTGTAATTATACTATGGTGCATAGAAAAACTAGTGGCAGTCGGCAGAGTATCATGAGCAATTAGATTATGCTGATATCTATTCGGGGCAGAAATTTCGTTTTGATTTTATTAGAACCGGATACCACTGGTGTGTTTTGAATCGGTTCATCTCGAGACGGTTATACACAAAATAATTCTTTCTATTGAATTACCACTGGGCGGTTCTTATATGAGTGAAGCTTCATAGATAGTAGGAATAGCTCTTGTGAATTAGCACAACCTTCAAAAGCAGTACGTCCGTAATCAGTGACGAAACGTGAGAGGCAATGTAAGGCAATTAAAAAGTAATTGTGGGCAAACTGATATCAATATTTGTTTTTTGTTTTTTACGCATCCAAGCATTTGTTACTGATTATTTTTACTGGTTCGCCATTAGGTATGTACATACTCATGTGCCACAGTTTTCTACGGACCAGAAAGCTTAAAATTTTGTTAGAAGCGGGTATAACGTAAAGGTCAGAAGATTAAGTCTGTCTCCGCTCTTCACAGAGAACGGTATTGTTGGTTGTATTTTAGTTTTCTCCTACGAAGATTCCTTTAGGCAGGTTTCATGTATGCAATCCGATAAGTAGAAGAAGAACGATTATTTAATGCAATATGCAATACTCCTTTGTGTGAGTGATGGAGCGCATAGCGCATTGTAAAATTGTAGACAACCACTACATCCAAAGTTGAAATTTCTCTTTGTTGTTGAGAAATCATTGCGTCTTCGTGTTTAGTGGTTTCGTCAAAGGGGTAAGGCTCAAGGCGATGACTTCATGAATCGAATACAAGTGAGCTTTCGAATGACATCCAACCGCACTCCCTTTGGCGAATTAGGCGCAATCTTATGACTGTGATGGAATCCACGGTATCCACCATTCCTTGCCGAGTAGAGTCTGCAGCTTAATGTATTGATCCTTATTGTTGTTAAATCGTCCGTGGAAAGAATGAAAATGTAATCACCAGACGGCAAAACATGAACAAAAGAGAAATAGTGTTTGAACACTCACGCACTTGAGTGTAAATAGAGGATATAAGCTCGCGTAGTAAATAATAGTTCATCGTTGTTAATCTCTTTGCAGAGCATATTCTTACCTATTTCATGCTTTAGTAATATCTTCATGACAGGTTCCATCGGAATTGAATGGAAATTGAACATTAAGTCTGCGATTCTTGCAAAGTTCGTTAGATTTAACACGCAAGACCGGAAATTCAATTCGTAGCGAATGAATTGCGCTCTCTTGGCAGAAAAAATAGTCTCGATTTTTCTTTTGGAGAAAGTCACTGGTGAAAGTTCCGAGTTGTGCTATATGCACACGTTTGATAGTATTTTATTACTTCAAACGTCAACGATATACGAGAAAGTGTTTGGTTGGAGGATGCTTGTTATATGAATGCGTAATTGTTTATAATTTGAAAGAAGAGGATCTTGAGCTATTTCTACCTAATTTGAAATTGCAGAGATGGCTGTCCCGTTGGTCCTGGTTTCAACCTTTCCAAAGTTTATTCATTGACTCCCCTGTTACTAAATAATAAGGAAAAGAGAGGTCTCGCCTTGGATGGTCAGTTGAAGCATGAGGATACGAATCTCGCTTCGTCGACTATGTAAGTTATTGTTCATTACCTTTACCATACAATGTGTATGCTAAGCTTCAACTTGTATTATACGACATGAACATAATTTATTTGCCGTAATTGCGACAAGATGAGGTGTAGACCTAGAGTTTCTTGCTTCTTACAATTTCTTTGGCTATGTTGCAACCTGCTGCGTACGTACGTTTGTGCAGAACGCTATGCATTGCAGAAATGTAGCTTGTATCATTAAAATTGTTCTTGAAACGAGTCAAAGACTAAAAATATTGTGAATTTGCATTTCATGTTGTATAATAGAAGCAGGAAATCTTTGAATCTAACTTCCTTGTAAGTTCATCTTCCTGACAATACATAATAATACGTCTCTCTTACTAATACATTACATAGGATACACAATATGGTTATGAGCTCAATTGATTTTGAGTTTGATACTAAATTACTGGTGTATCATCAAATTCATGGGTTGTTTCCTCTCTGCTTTCTCCTCTAGAATTACGGACCCAGCAACAAAGGAAAACCTGGGCATCATCGTTCAGTACAAAGTAAAAGTGAAATTATGTCTTGGACCACTTGGGGGGTAAAAGGCCATACCTTTTTAAGAGATAATTATATGCTCTTTGAAGCAGGAAAATATATAGAAGCATATGTCCGTCCTATAATATGAAAATCAATTTCCTGTTTTCAGAGATTTATCAGCAGAACTCCCATTTGTGCTCATGCACCCAAAACCTGAAGAAGAAGAACTCCCTCCATTGCCAAAGTCTCCGTCGCAAAACCACCTGGAAGGTGAAGTTCCTACTGAAAACCTGATTCAGTTGGATACGTAAGTGTTGACGGAAAGATCATATTAAGTTTTATATTAGTAATATCTTGGGTTAGTACGCTATCATTTTTCTGTCAGATAATTTAACTTTTGTCCTTCGTTTTCACAGGGATGATGATATTATTTTTGAAGATTTTGCAAGACTACGACTGAAGGGTGAAACGGAATGAGAACTAGATGATTATGAATAAGTAGCTTGTAACGATAAGTCTAGTATATAAAATGCATGCGAAACAATATTGCTATTCCTAATGTAACCTTTGCAAGTTTGCATTTTGCATATACATGTATGTACTGTGTATGTAGTGATTGATTAACCATAAGCAAATGTAATACACCAAGCTGTGCATTTGAATATGAAACTGTTCAATTACAACGGGTAGGGACGATAACTGCACAACAACACACGTCGTACGTATGCTTTTAAAATACTATTTGGTTACACAGTCCTAAAATATTTCCGGTCCCAGTTTCGTCATTTTTCTAATACATAATTAAGTTGGTAAGATTCCGGCTGTGAGCCGTCATGTTTATGTACACTAATAATCTTTTTAATTCCTAGACATCACAATCAAGACACATCACGTATGCAAAGTACGTCATTACCATTACAATTTTCCGAGTTTGTTCTTGTAAGAATCTTGTATTCAGATCAGAGTTTCAGAGAATGTGTATGATTGTGTAGATCTGGCGATTTACAAATGTAGCTCCAGCACTTAAGCATGGAAACTTTTAATTCAACGGTATGCACAAAATTGAGTGACTCTTAATCAATATAATTTTCCACACACAAACCTTTGGCACATATTTTACACAAGTTACCGGGTACGTTTGGAATTAGAGGACAACACTATTGACACTGACGCAACAAAATAAATGATATAATAATATGTAGCTTGTTATAAACGTCTTTCTCACCGCGGTGAATAAGATGTAAGCGTAGTGTATTTAACTAACTACCGATGTGTACACACGTTTACTGATGAATACATATATATTATACGATACGTAATTGTAATGATAATAATAATATTTGTATTTTGCCATATTCGAGTTGTATTTGTATTTCAGATCGTACGAAGATAACATTACACATGCCGTGCTTCTGTTAAAACTTTTTATGTAAATGATTGAAGTTACGAACGGTAGTAATTCTAATGGCATATAATATAGACTGCATAGCATAATACATCAGACATCCCAGCCAGTTTTCACTTGGTTCTTTTGGACACGAGAAACCGTCGTGCGTGATGTGAAGCCCTTTTTAGGCACACTTCAAGATAAGCTTGGTCGAATTAAATTGGTGGATTATTATATAACGCGAGTTCAACAACAACAGCATAATAATATATACCTTTTAAGAAAATTAAGATCTAGACTGTCAACCGTGCACACGTATTTGTTTGTATGTAGTGTACTAACTGTTGTGCTTAAATATGGGTTGAAATCGTTAACGATGATTGAGATTACTTGTACTCTAATAATGTTGTGTGTGCATCCTAAATTTATGCTTTGCTTTACGATGTGAGCAAAAACTAACTTCTTACGTAGAATTAAAAACTGTTGACTGACATTCCTGCAAATGTTGAGTCAAGCTTTGGAGAAAATCGTGTAATTAGGCTGCCTGTATTAGCAGGGAGGTTCGCAGATAAAAAATTGTAGTGATTCTTTGTGATGCTACTTTAGGAATACGGAAACGTAGTATGTAACATTTAATTGTGCTTAATCGTTATCTCTCGTTCACGCGTGTCTGACTGGATGTTAACTTTCTTGCAGAGAACCTGTGCTTTAAGTATATACACATTAGTTTGCACCTGTAAAAGTGTGGCTAACGGGAGAGCACAATCGAGAAATATTTAGAGCAAATTTGGGTGAAAGTTGCTACATTCACAATATGGTTACTGTTATAAAACTAATGCTGTTTTACATAATTTTACACTGTTGCTTCACTTTCAATTGAATCAGGCTAAAAGCAATGTAGAATAGCCATGATTTGACACGTTTTCACTTTTTCCGAGCACAACAGACTGTGAGTGTGATGCATAAGTGTAAAGTACTAATTATGTAGTTTGTATTTAATCTTTTGACGAATATGTGCCAACCTGTTATTAATTACAAACAAACAGCGACAAACCTGCTACAAACTGCTCGTTCATGCATTATACATTCTAGAAGATATATGCTTATTTTGCTCTTTTACACCGATGGTTTTGATTTGTTACGGAGATGTTTGCATTATATATACTACTACATATTAAATTCCATCATTTTAATTGTTTTCAATGTATTATTGTTATTTACTAAAATGTTTATAGGTTTTTGATTTAAGGTCCATCGTTTTGCTGTTATTGTGTAAGCAAGATTTATTTGTAACTAAATGACCTGATCAATTAAAAACACAAGTTTAAATTTTGAAGCAAAGAGATAAAAACTCCTGGAATTTCACCAACGTTGTCACGATTCAATTCATAAATCGAATCTAAAGAAATGGGCCCTTTAAATTTTACCTTCATATAAAGTATAAATTATGCTGTATAATATACAGGAACAATAATATGCATCAGAGAAAGAATCTTTGCATAGTAATATGAACCGGTAAGGTATGAGCAGCGAAACTTTGTACTTCTCTTGATAAGTGTCTATTTAGGTACTTATCAAGGGAAGTACCAAGTTTTCGCTGTTTTGGTATCGTATAGTATATAGGGAAATATAAGCAGTGAAAAGTTACGTAGAAAATCCCAGCACCTTCATAATACGCGTATATGGCAATATATAAGGCTACAAGTGGTAATTCAGGTACAGCTTGAAACGGTTTTTGACGTGGGATGTCGGATTAGCATTTCAATAGCAATCTTTTTTGACTTACCTTCCCAAACTTGTGTTTCTACTTAATTTAGTCCGCAAAAGTAGGTGGTACGTTCCTATGTTAAAATATCCTTCACCTGCTATGCTATGATGATACAGTCCGTAAAGTGAGTCTAGCTTTCACTTACCATTTTTTTTTGCAAAAATTGTCTACTTAAAAGTGACGAGAGAGGAAGGTGCGATTTTTAGCCATATGCGTGGAAAAGAGAAAGGAGGTCTAATAGCGAAAACACTATATGGATTGCATATTGGCTGGATTTTGGTGAATGAAAGTGATACAGATGGGGTGATGAGAATATTGAGCGGATGGAAGAAATGGAGATGGGAGGATGGATACCCCATTCATTCAATATTCCATTTCTGCAACGCGTAGTAGGAGTTATTGCTGGAAAAATTACCTCGATTTTAGAAGGAAAATTGTATTGCTAAAAATTCACGTTTAATTATGTAAAATTTTCATTTTCGCCCAGTTTTTATTAAATCCATTGCGAAAGTTTTTGGAAAGCATAAAATGGGCACGTAATTAACGGGTGGTGAAGCGTTATATTTTTTGTTTTCTTTTCTTTCGCCTTTTCGTTGTGTACTCCCATATTATCTGTTTTTTACTGACAGGTCGTGTAGTCTAGTTGATAGTCGTATTTGAGTGGTTCCCGAGTTTATCCATTTTGTCAGTGAGGTCAACGTCAACAGTGGACAACAAAAAAAAACGGGATCATTAGTGATCGTCGTAATTTTTTAGGTGAGTTGGAGACGGTATTTTTGTCGAGAAGGTCAATTGTTGATTGTGCAAGCTGAAAATTAACAATAATCAGGAGTCCTCTGCGTTTGGTGAGGTCAATCAGGGCCGTGCTTTACGGTACTGTTGAGGTAAGGGATGTAACAATATTAATAGGTGCTTTCAATAGAGAAGAACCCTGTGCTACGTGATTTGTAGGTTGGAGGTCGTTGGGAGAGACGAGGAACGAGGAGTGTATCTCGTTCATATTCAATTTGGTTTCATTTGACATGAATAATTGATTTTTTAGTTACATAAGTACTGGAGAAAGGGTCAACCGAGAAGTTATCACGGGCACCAACGGGAATTCTGCTGGATTTGGATAATCAATCGTGTGTTTCACCACCCGCCCTGTCACCTGCCAAAATCTGCAAATATTAGCAACGTTCCAACATGCCGTTTATGAAAGGAACTCATCCTGTACGAAGAACGCTACAATATTTGAATAACAGTAAACTCGTATTGAAACCATTCGTTCAGATTGTTGCGGTGCATTATAAATACAAGCACCCAAAGCACGAAGGAGCCGAAGAATTTGTGTACTGGCATTTGGGCCAGCTTCAGTATAAAAATCCGAATGTGCAAGTTGTCACGTTTAGAAATCTAACACCGACACCGTTCATTCGGGCGTTTTTTACAAGTGGAAGGGAGCTGCTCATGGATGTTGACAGACAGTCAAAGGACGAGATATATAATCGTATTGTTGAAACGCTGTGTAAAACGGAAGCAGGTGAGTTTCTAAATAAAATTGGACTATTTGAAATAGTTTATTTCAAGTTACAAACTTCAACCAAGTTACACGTAACTGTTTTATTTGCAGAACTTGAGGAGGAAAAACGGGAATCGGAAGTGAAACAGAATCCTGCACATTTTGGCTACGGTTGTAAACGTCACTGCATTTGTGAAATTCCTGGCCAGATACCCTGTCCTGCAGTTGTCCCACTTCCGTATCATATGCGAGGAAGATATCGACTCGGATTTGCAGAATTAGACGAGTCTAAATACCTTTGAGCGGAGATTTTGGGTGTCGTCGTATACAGAATTGTTGAATATAGGACAGGCATCTAGTAGTAATTAATTTATTAGTGAATTGCAGTGTTAGTTCAATAAGTTATCAAAATGTGGTGCTGTTCGAAATCTGCCCAGTTACTCTTTGACACAGTGCTCGGTTTTGGTGGAGCCGATGCAGTAAATGTAGCTGGTGAAAATAATCCAGGTACAAGTTCATCCGACTCATCTAAACGAAGACCGGATATTATCATCGACTCAGGGTATGTTGGAAGTGAAGTTGTTATTATAAAAAATGGACTGCGGCTGTGCGGCACTGGAGGCGCTTTAGGCTCAGCTCCCCTCGTTCAAACTAAAAGCTACTTTGAAGTAAAAGTCCAACAGGAAGGAAAGTGGGCAGTTGGAGTTGGTACAAGAAACAGCCCATTAGACGTCGGCCCTATGGGAGCAGACCCAAACTCGTGGATGTTGCGAAATTCTGGCGAACTCTACTTTAATGGTCTAACCTAACCATTTATATTTTTTATTTAGGGTGCGACGAAAAATGATCTCGTGCATTAAGTACTAGTATGAGAGCAGCTTGTAGCTACTGATATGCTAATTATGTCGAATATATTAGCATGTATGTATGGCAGGGTGATACGACAAGTTGAAACAACAAAGTAGCTGTCAAATGGAATGGTAGTATGTAGAAAGGTGGCGAAGTGTTCCTTCTTCATTACAATCTTCGCTTCATTTGTTGTAGTATTTAGTTTTTATCCTAATAGGTTTATTAGTTGTTATCATAATTTGTATAAATATACAAATTATGATAACAACTAATGCGATACAACTAATATTAGTTGCTCATTGTTGCTCTCATGTTGGTAAATATACATTTAGTATTTGTTACTAAATATGAATTGTTAATCAAGACATCTAAATTATGTCACAGACTAATATACCGTTCTGTTATATACCGTATATGTTATAGGGCTAACGATCGGTAAACTAGATCCTTCACCGGAAGAAAGTGACGTCATTGTAAGACTTTGTACACATGTGAAATATCAATTTTAAGATTGAAATATAAGAGCACAACATTTGGTAATTTTACTAAATGGTTTCTGACAGGGTATCAGCTACGATCATATTGAATTAAGTTTCTTCATCAATGGGAAGAAGGGAAATATATCATTCACAAATGTTCGAGGAACAGTGTATCCGGCTGTTTACGGTATTTTGGTTTCCGCTATTTAATAATTTTATAATTCAAATTTTTTAACAGGTAAACATTTCAGTTGTATTGTACGTGTTCTGACATTTCAGTGGATGAAGGAGCTGTACTTGACGTCATTTTTGATTCGTTCCTCCATCCTCCTCCAAATGGATTCGAAAAAATAATGAAAGAGAAAACCATCCTATAACAACTTCGCAACCTGATGGCATCTTCCTACAATTACTCCATCCCTTGTTTTCCGATGTTGGAGCTTATTTTTTACTTTTTGTTATTTACTCTAAAACATCCGAAACACATTTTGGTGATCTCCTGATTGTAAACCATCAATCGACTTACCCTGCAGCCATTTGTACTTGTTTAAGCGTTAGTTGACCATGCGCAGCATCGATACTTCGGTATGATTGTAGAGTAACACATGATAATTATTATAATGAAATATTAAAGTTAAAATGCAATGCAGCAACCATGTTTGCCAATGTCAAGATAATTGATTCAAAAGCAAAAAATCACAGAAATATTTTTACTTGGTTTTATTGGACAATTCACATTTTCCGATTTTTTGAGATTTCATTTATTGTAGTACGCCCAGTGCTCAGCTATTAAATGGATTCGTCTTACGCAGCTCCTTGGGTTCTAAATCTATGCCACCGAGTCATTATAAAATCCCTAAAGGCCCAAAACGTGTCTTTACCCCAGTAGCTGAAGGCACTGAAAGTTATAGATTATGCAAATTAATAATTATACCTGTATCATACTAACTTGTTGCATTATTATTTACTATTTACTGTTAGTAATTGTAATCAAAACACGTCGTGCATACTTACATTCCAAACAAACAACCTCCTAAATGAGCAGCGTGGTCCATTATCCTCCATCCGGAGACTAATCCCGCAATGTCAACGGCCAGAATACATTTTAATGCCTATATTTATAGCAATATTTCATCGTCAAGCGCGATACTTCTCACGTTCATAGGTCATGCAAGAAATAGTTAATCAGTATTCGATAACACCCTTACGGTATCGGCAGTAAATTGTACTCCAGGAAGAAAAATTATTCCCAATTGAATATCGGGCATCCTAGTGCAAACTAATCCCAGAACTCCCATGATTGCTCCAGACTAAATTTTTATATAATAAGAAATACATACATAAAAATAATGCACATTACACATCTTATTGCTGTGCAAGTAACTTAGTATAAATTCGATTAATAATTATCTACTCACAGCTCCAAGAGAAGGCACATTACTCCCAATAAAAACTTTATGCAGATGTGAGGCTAACGATGCTACGGTTCCAGAAGTTAAATACAGCGCGACGAACTGTTCCTTGCCCATTATCTGAGCAGCCGCTGTAAGTAAAAAGACAGTATTTAATGGCTACTTCAGGTGTCAGGAACATTATGGACGTGTTATAATTACGAGTTCCAACTTACCAGGAAGAAACGAATGGAGAACAAACATATTGGCACACAAATGAAAGAATGAATAGTGACTAAAGGTTGATAACAGCATTGGCCAACAAACGGCTCCTGTAAGCAAGAAAACCCAGTCTAATCAAGTTCGCTATTTCTTCTTACTCAATTGTTTAAATAAAATTACTAGACATACTGCCCATGGGTGTACAACTGAAGTAAGACACCATTGTAGAGGTGAATGCTGGTACGCGCCAAGCTAGGTAAACAAGTCCATTTATGGCACATATTGGCCAGAACACCTTTTCGCCAGGGGTTAACGAATTCCACCATGATTGAAATCTCAGTCTAAATTGGCTTCGCTAAAGTTTGTAAACATTGAGCAACGTGCCATAAACCGCAAAAGAAGATTTTCATTTCTACGACCATATTGTTTAAGAGCTTGACAAGCTTGTAAACTTACTCGACGTTCGGGTTCAGATTCTCCTCCTCCTCCTCCAAAGCCTGGAATTTGAAGGTTAGACAATGAGAATCTTCCATTAGAAACATGTCTGCGGTACTCCTCATACTGCCATATAGTACACCCAATCACACTCGTTGTTCCTATCTACACAAACAATAACCATCGTTAGAATTACAACAGCTTAAGCGATGTTCGATTTTTAAGAATGAGTAACAGTAATTCATACTTACTAGCGCTGTAAATGCTAACGGTTTAAGTATCAAATTAAAACGATCCATGCCCGACAAAGGCCTATCAGGAAATGGTGGAATATGGGGCGCCTGATCCGAGCGAGTGTGTCCTTGCCCTGTGTTCTGGGGGTTCTCTGAGGACCTTCTTCGTAAAGTCCGTACAATGTATGTGTTCCAAGAACGGGAGGAGTATTGTTCTGGTAAATGTCGTGGACGGAATGCTGCAAATTTTGTATTGGGTATGTTCCCCAATCGGCCAAATTGCATCCAACAAGAATTTATCCATCCTGCCTTCTGAAAATTTAGCTGCCCATCCTGGGCAACTATCTTGAACTTTTTGGCATTCACTAGATCCTTATCGGAAACTCTACAATTCACGGTAATCACAAAAACAAACCCAAAAAATATTACTAAACTGCATACAACTACAGGTGGTGTACGTGTCAAATATGTAACCTAGGCAGGAAGACAATGGCGTCAACACGGTGAAACGGCAAAATCTCTCAAGCTTTTTACTCACGTACCTTCCCAACTTCGCTACCGCGGTTCTAATGAAACTTCGAATTGTGCGTGAGGACGACATCATGAACTTCCGTCTTTGGTACTGGTGAGATCCCTGATCCTGGAGTCCGTCGAATTCTGGTCACCCAACTCCAGCTATTGGTCGAGGGCGACAATAATTTCAAAAAGAAATGGATTAGCAATTTGTGAATGAGTAATAATTTTCTCTGATTGCAATATAGCATACCGCACTGGCGTTGCAACACTTACCACACAAATTTCTTGAATGAGACCCTGTGCGCCGTGTTGTCAATAATTGGTAACTAAATCACCAAACGTGTGACATGACGATCCGTTTCCCAAAACGTTAACTAATACTAATTTCCGAGAATTGTAAGTCGATTGTCTACTAGTAACCACGAACCTGGAAGAAAAGTCAACCCTACCTTCACCCTAATAAGGCTTACGGCATAAGCACATGTTCTGATTGAAATTGCCAATAAAATGTCTCTAATGTTGAATGTTGAATGTGGATCTAAAATCTAAATGCAGCAATTCAAAGTCAACAATGATAACAAAATCGCAGGTATAAGTTGATAAGCCAAAGCCGCTAACGTTTAGCGGCTTGCCACTTCGCTAATCGAAGAGAAAACAAAAGTTGCGGCCGGCAAAACTTTCTCCTGAAAGCTCGAGTGAAATACGCTTGGTATTATGACAGCTGTTATTTGGAGTCTTCTTGAGTGTATTATGTGCTGTTTATGTATGGAAGCCGAGAGTAGACACGGAATTTCACGGGGAGGGAGAGATTGAGACTATTTCAGCTTCATTTTGATTTCGAGTGAAATTCTACTAAAAATCCTATCGATTCCAGGGAAGCTTTTCCTTGAGACGGTTTGTGTTTGTGTGGCTGTTTAACAGTAATCGGTGGAACCCAGAGGTGATTTAGTTGGTAAATTTTCAGCACAACTCGCACGGGTCATTAAGTCTGCTGTTCTATTCATTTCGGCAAGATGAGCCTCCTCAGAGCGTGAGAAGCTAATTTAAAATTGTTATTATTTGTAGTCTTATTTCTGTGACCTAGAATGAATGATCAATGTTACTGTTGAAGCCAATTGAAGAGGCGTTGGTATTTTATTATGTTCGTCAAAATTGGTGGCGATGAAGGGGTTTAAAACTTTGGTCATTTTTGGCTTGACTGAGTCTCTAGCGTCAAGGGAAATTTTTCGGTTATGAATTTGCAGATTATGTGCGAGGCAGGGAGTGCGTCTTGGGAAGATCTGTCAAGAACCGGTGCGAACGCCAACTAGATGGTAAGCTGGATTTAAATTGTAACAAAGAGTAATGTACATACACGAAAACCATAATCTTTGAAATTGTAAAAATTGTCAGTACTGCTGTGTATTTAATGTAATGAGTATAACATTTTTCTGCTTCGTTGTGGATTCTGTTTAGGCTTGTAACAACAGCGTGCAATAATGCCCATCAGCCCCTGGATCCCGCAGAAGGATTTTGGGAGAAAAACCAGCGTCTCAATCGTCCAACTTCTCCTCACCTCACCATTTACAAGTTTCAAATCACTTCTGTGCTCTCGATTACTCATCGTGGGACTGGATTAGCATTGTCTGGCTTGATATCAGGATTTGCAATTGGTAAGTTTGTTGGTCGCTGGTCCTTCTCACCGACCATAGACATTGCCAAGAATTTGTTTCTAGTGAGAGTGAGAATCACTGTTAATTTTTTACCTTTCAGGAATGCTTGCACTCCCACACAGCTTTCCTCACTACTACACAGCCCTGATGGCAACTCCATCCGGCGCGGCGTGTGTGTTTGCGGGGAAGTTCATGCTTGCCTTTCCCTTTTTCTTCCACTTTGCGAATGGTCTGCGACATCTTGCATGGGATCTGGGGAAAGGGTTTCAATTAAAAGAGTTGTACACTTCAGGGTACGCTGTTCTTGCAACTTCACTAGTATTGTCTCTCGTTGCTGCTGCTATGTAATACCTGGTGATGCTGGAATACAAGTCAAGAAGTAACGAGCAGAGTCACGATCACTTTAAGGATCGCGTTATTTATGAGAATAGTGCTGTGTGGTGTAGTTTCTTTAATTACTCACTCAAGATTCGTAGATATGTATAAAATGTGGAATATGAAAGGCAGTGTTATGCATAAAGTGTGCACTATTGTATCGAACATTTAATATTCAAATATAATAAAACGTCGTAAACTCAACTAAAGTCCACCTCTGAATGAAAATGAAAACGAAATAATGTGTTTGGTGAAAACAGTACTTCAATGTTTATTTCAACTTTCCAATTTTAGCGAGTTCTCACGCTAGATGTACGGCATATAAAACTTGAACAGCTGTAGAATTGTATTTGTGATACTAAATTAAATACATTTCTTTTAGCGAAAATATAAAAAGGACTCACTCGTACAAATCAAGTAGGTGATTGATTAGTTTATCTCTGTGTCAATCATAGAGACTCCGTAGATTTTACTTTAAAATGTACGTACATATCAACTACTGGACCGTGAATTGTAGGCGTGTCAGTTGCAGTTAATTTTGATTCAGTTGCGTTTTGAATTTAAGTAAGATTTACATAAAAACTCTAGACTTTAAAATAAATTGTTGACAATACATAGCACTTTCATCACTCATCATCAGATTCGTCCGAGTCGGAATGATCATGTCTGCCGCGTATCGTACGGATAACTTGACGCTTCTTAGTTTTAAGTTCAGGAGGGTTGTACTTGTCTCCTTCATAATCGATTCCATCAAGCTTTGCCAGACGCCATTCAAGCATTTCTGTTCTGAAATCATCGACTCCTCCCAAATCAGTAAATCCGGTTATTCTATCCACCACTACTGCATCCTTCAAAATTAAAATGGTGGGCAGCACTTGAATTTTTAAACGATCAGTAAGGAAAGGCGACTTTTCGGCATTCAGTTTAACAAAACGCGTCTCCAAATGGTGTTGGGCAATGAGTTTTAGGTGCTTGTCGACAATTTTACACCGTTCAGTGACCTCCCGAAAGAAATGTACAACAACACGCGAAGACTTCTTGCTGGTATCGAAGAAAGTTTTCTCATCCGGTATTTCCTCGTATTCCCCGTGACCCAACTTTTTCCACTCTGCCCTCTGAGCTGCAAGTTTTTTCAACATCTTCATGCGTTCTTCCTTCAGCTTATCCAATTCATCGGGATTTTGAAGACGCTCTAGCTCTTCATCAACTTTCTTCTCAATTTCCCGTGTCGCATGCGCCATGGCTTGGCGAAACTGAGTCTCAAAGGTCTCCATGTTTTTTTTCTAAAATGAGGGCACAGTAACAAATATTTTTTTAAAAATGAAACAAAAACAACCCAGGTTAAAACAATCTATAATATAAAAATCTCACTTGGATTGAAATTGGCTATACTACCAAACGTGTAGTCACTAATAAAAACACTAACCTGGTACACAAAGTGGCTAAGAAATACAAGGTTCCTGGTGGGAGTGTTAGTTAGTAGGCTGTAAGGCGGTGAATCACAACCACGAGATGCGTGGGTGGCGGTTGGACTTGTGCACAGGTATCTCGCAGGTATGGTCTCTGCTGATTGACGAATATCACGACGATCGTCGACTGCAATCTCTGGTGACCTGCTTACTCTCAACAGCACACACAGACTAGTAACGGCACGGTGGAACTCTGCGCTGCCTTTAGCCACAAACCTACAAAATCAAGGTCACAAAAGCATCAGTAATTGAACAAACCTGAACGCTTAGCACACAAAAAATACTCGACAACAAAAACACGTGGCTGTATCTAGTTAACATTGTTATGAAGTTATAACACAACATTATGATTGGCAAAATTCACGGTTCAAATCAAAATCTTACGATGAAAAGGAACGCGTCTAAATTGCCCTTCTTTCATACACACTACGTACCCTCATTTGTCAGTATTTTCAATAGACATATAAACTAATATCTATATCTATAAAGAAAGATTCTATATCCTATGATCTATAAAGGCAAACTTACAAGTAGCGAATGAGCTCATAGGTTGTCAGGCACACAACTCCCTCCCCAATATTACCCAATGCAGGTTTCGAACAATCACGCGCTGCCTACTCATAAATCTCTTGGTCAGTTATCTATTTACTTCCTATATCTATTGTATTTTCGTCTTACCGGGTTAGTCCCGTCAAATCAGCCTTGTCCACAAGGATAATTTACAAGTTTCTCCAGAAGACACAAGCACGACAAACCCAATCCTCGAATCCTTTCCAGTTAAAATCCCTGATTTTTGAGTCAGATGACGCGAATTGAATTGTGATGATTGAGAGTTGAAGAGAATGATGACAGAAGATCTCTGAGCTCTTGTTCTCTGCTCTGAAAACCACCAAACCCATTTACAAAGTTAAAATTTCCTTACTTTTTGGTTGAGTAGTAGTTCGATGATTCACACACCGTGTAGCTCACCAAAATATACCACCCAGGCTGAATTTGAGATTGTACACCTCACACACTTGAAACTTAAATACAGTCGGATTGTTTCACAGTTTCACATTTTAGGGGTAGACTGCGATCTTTCAATTCAAGAAAAAAATGTGTTTGTACAAATAATGAGCTCACCTTCACATGTTTACCAACACAAACTTAGCTGGAGAGACTGGAGATTTCTCTACGTGTTCCTTTCTCCTGCTGGTTCCTCCAAACTGGAAATGAGTAGTTGAAGTAAATGTGTATCACATTTGCTCATCCTGTGGAAACTTGAAAGTTCAAGCTCTCCAGAGAAAGCAGATACTTTGGCAATTTGATAATTCACGGTGAAAATCGGTATGAGACATTTGCGTATGTATTTATATGAAATCATTAATGCAAAGTCAAAGGAAGGATTTGTGAATGGAAGATTTTGTATTCGTAGCATCGGAGCAATTGGTAGGCTTGCTGGAGTAACTCACTGATGACGACCCTGTGACATCACGCCCGACACACGGCTGACCGGCATGGCTGAATAGAGGCACACTCAAGATTCTAGAGTCTAGATAACCCGGAGCAGCAAGTTTTCCTCGATTGGAATGAGCCCAGTCTAGTTCCTGTGATTCAAGCCTTTGGGAATCTAGTAAAAGCTAAATGTACGAACACCGAAGTACTTATCAATTGATAAAAGTGGATATATTATTATTAACAATTGTATGTATGATTGTTTCCGGACTGAATTCTGATTATCTGAAACAGGTCGCTGACTGCGCTACTATTGAGTTTCTGAGTCAGCGTCAATAAGTAAGGTGTATACCACCGCTGACCGTTGATCGTGTGTACAAGATGGATATTGAAATCGTTGATACGACTCCGGCGGACACGAAGGAGGGGGAAGAAGAGGTAGGGGGTTCGATTTCCGAAACGAAGGAAGAAGTTCCTGAAGTTGTGAGCCAGGTGAATAACCCAAAAAAAGATGGCGAAGAAGGGGATGGAGGCGACTGTCCCGAGGAGGAGGAGAGTACCAGAGAGAAATGGATTGACGTTAGAATGCTGGAAAAGTTGACATTGGAGGAGTTGAAAGAATTGGGTTTAGATGACAGAGCACAAGATCTGGATAGACGGCTTGACCCACCTGTTACAAAGGTCAAAAAATTGTCCAAAGTAGCACTTAACTCGTAGCATCACATTCTAATAATCAGGCAGTTTTGTGACGTCATGTTCTTTGTTTCTACCTAAACTGGTTGTAATTGTTAAATTAACTGTTTTTTAAAAATTGAATATAGGTTGTAGTTAGAAGATTGCCCCCGCAGATGACCATTGAAGGGTACCTTCAGGAGCTTTCTGAAATCCCTAGATATAACTACATACGACTAGTGCCACCAAACGAGGATTTGCCGTCACGTAAGAATTTAGGTTCAAAATGCAATTTGTGTACAGCAGGTCTTAATTTTCGCATGATTTTCTTCACTTTAGGCATAGGAAGACGGAGTGCTATATATATTAATTTTGAGACGGAACAAGAAGCTTTCTGGTTTAAAGAGAAATACAACAAAATGAAGTTCTTTGATGATCGGGGAAACTCGTACATAGCATGCGTAGATTTCTCCTTCTTTCAAGATGTCACTAAGGACCCACCAGAGGAAACATCTCCCTCTGTGGGATCATTGGAAGAGTCAGAAGTTTTCAAAAACTTTATGACAGAATATGAAGCTGATCCATGGTGCTTCAATTCTGTTCGCCCTAACTCTGTTCCTACACCGGAAATCATGCTAGAAGAAATATTGAATAAGAAGCCTATAGGTAAAGGAGCCAGCCCTTAATCTTAATAACCGTTTGACATTTTGACATTGTTATTCATTCCTTTTTATAATACAAACTGCAGAACATGAAATTACACCACTTCTTCAATTCCTACGAGAGCGATCAGAAAAGAAGGAGGCAGCTAGAAAAGAACGTGATGAAAAGCGAAAGGAAAGAGATGTCGCAAGAAGGGAAGCGAAAGATCGAGAGAAAGTGAGGAATCTTCTTGAGAGACATTAAAATTATAGGGATGCTGATCTTGAGGAGATTTTGTCTTTACAAGATTAGTTATTTAAATTTTTCAGCAGGAACGACAGAAACGAGAGAAAGAGAAAAGAAGAGAACGTGAGAGGGAGAAACAAAGGGAACGCGATAGAGAAAGGCGGCTTCGAAGAGAGAGGGAAAAGCAGAAAGAGGGTCAAAAATCCAAAGAAGGTCAGTCGGAAAAAGCTGATAAACATCAAGCTGAAAAAGAAAAGTCTGGAGATAAAGACCGAATTGAACCCCACGGCAAGGATAAGGACGATAAAGAAGCCAAACACAAATCATATTCGGGTAATGTGACGTACTCGAGGAGTGGCAATCCTACACGGTGGTCCGAAAACAGTGGGCTGAGAAAGGTGTGCTATGTAGAATGCATGATTGTAATTACTACTTCAAGTTATATTTTTACTAATTTATTGTGTAATGGTTTTATAGGGGAGCAAGAACAGAAAAGAAGACGATCGTAAAAAATCTAATGAAAAATTAAATTCCACTGCTTCCGAAAGCCAAACTAGTCAGATAAAGAAAGCTGAGCACCGGTCGACTGAAAAGGAGAAATTGTCTACAGATAATCAGGCACGAACCGAAGACAAGGCAAATCCTGTGTTTGGAAAACCATTTCCCAGCAAGGATTCTACACGATCAGACCGGAAGGCAGAGGATGACAGTTTACCCAAATCAAAATCAACTTCCGTAACGAGTGACAAGAAGAGTGAAGGGAAAGGCGAAAAGGGTAGTGAAGCAGGAGAAAGTGCTCCTGGAACCACTAAGAAACGAATTGTAAAGAAAGTAATTAAAGTGAAGAAAGTTATTAAGGAAGAAGGTAGTGGTGAACGTGCCGGTCCAAGTCAAGGCGAGTCAACCGACTCAAAACCTAAGAAAATTGTTCGCGTGGTAAAGAAAAGTAGTAAGCCGGACAGTAGTGGCAGCAAGTCCGCTGTTTCAAAGAAAGAGGAGAAGTCTGAAGTAGGTGCTGGGGATGCAGGGGCACCACACGAAGCCAAATCTGAGACTGAGAAAGAGCGCAAGACCAAGAAAGGTCGACCTGAAATCCAGATATACAGACCCGGAAGTTTGCGTGGAGGAAATAGTACTAAATCCGCAGTGGAAGGAAAGGAACGGGACCGCGAAGGAAACAATAGTTCAACAAACCAGAATAATGAGAGCTCCAAATAATGTAATATTGTTTTTACTGTACTCAGAGTACGGAACCATTTAAGGTAGGCGGAAAGCGACAACTAAAGTGATTGTTCAGCTTTTTGGCACGGCTGAAGTATGGATGGATGGAACCGTAGCCTGTGCTAATTTTTCGTACATGCTCGCTACGAAGTATTTGTGAACGCGATACTGGATATATGATGTAAGAAGTGATAATTAAAAATAATACGTTGCATTTCGAGATGCAGCATCAAACATATTATGCTTATTGTTTTACAGCAGTTATGCAATATAAATGTTTAACTAAAGTATATTTAGAAAAAGTATTTTATCAGATCTAAAATATATACATTACTCTATAGGTTTGACAATTTTAGTTTTCTTTGTTCTCGTCATCTTTTCCGTAGGTTCTGTCTTCATCATTTTCAGCATTTCCAACAGGTTCATAGTAGCTATCCTCAGTGGTAGTGGCCAGTGCTGGTTTATGCGTGGTCGTGGTTGGTGTTTCATAGATGTAACTACTTTCTCCGAAGCAAAATGTCTGGTTTACAGGAAATAGATATTCCATTGGCACATTGTACTGGCCAATTTTCTCCCTTAAATAATCTGTTGTCAGCTTGTCAATGTATGCAGTTCTGCTCAAAACGAAGGTTGACAAGAACTTTTTTTCTGATTCGGGATCCGAACAATGAAGCAAGATTAACCATGAGGTGTAGTCTGTGTCGATCACATCCGTATTGTAGACTCCTTTATCTAAATGAACAAAGAAGAAGCATAGATATGAAAAAATCAGTGAGGTGATTTGAGCTTGAAAGCAAGCCTGCTGTATTTACATGGATTTTCTGTGTGCCTCCAGTGTTCAGGTCTTCGGGGATCAGGAATTTGCCAGGTCATATTACCAATTTGCGCTTCTTCTCCTGGATCATCAGCGTATCTAAATGTTAAAGAAAAATCTTGATTGATCTTTAATAGACGCCCCAGAACATTTAATTATTCGCAATCCAATCAAACGTATGTACGTACATGTAAGTTAGCCGCATGATCATGTCCATATAACCCCGAGAGAGTCCAAACTCGGCTCGCATACAATGATACGTTAAGGCTTCCTCTGAACTCGAATAGTATTGAACTACATACCATGCCCCAAGGATCTAAGAACATTAAAAAACATTATTAAACCTTCTAGCACATCAGTAGGACTTGCATATATTCTTATGATTCCACTCATTTAAAAGTTATACTATAATTGGCTACTCTTCAAACTTACGTTAAAAATGTTGAAATTCTCCATTGGCCGTACATCCGGACATTTTTCACGAACGCTTGCAGAAAAGATCCTTCCAGGAGAGATAATTATTACAAGATATACTACAAATCGCCAACCATTGACCCACTTCATCTTACGATTAATGAATGAATGAAGAAAAAACAAAAACTGTCCTTCTGGAGATAGATCGTTAAGTTGTGTACTTTACTTCTATCTCAAGAAGAGTAAAACTTTTAAACTTAAAAATGTCTTAATTTTTTCTGGAAATGTTACAGACCACAAGAAACTACATCCCCAATTCATTCAGCAAGATCAAATTATTGATGATACATTTTTATTGAGCATTCATATGCAAAACAAAGATATTTGCAATCTTCACCCATTTGCTATTCAATTTCACACATTGCGTAAAACTGATAGCCTCATGTAAGGCTCATATAAGTTTGCATAGAACGTTCAGAGAGATTGGTTTCATTCTATGATTCTAATGTGAGCAAGTTTAACTTTCAGTTTCAGACATGATGATTTATACATGCGTATATATGAACTACAGAACGTACATGTGTGAACAATGCCTGTATAGGTATCGTGTTGTCTTTGACTCTGGTGAAATGAGAAATGGTCATGTAATGAGCTTGTCTTATCACTGCTAAAGACTGTATGATTCACCAATCACGAAACGTATATTTATCCAACTTCCGTTTCCTATAATTTTCATGGAGAGAAATACTGGCGCATTTGATGTGAGTCTTTCATCTTGTACGGTAGCAGTTAGTCCAATTTTACTTTACGCTACATGGAATACAAATGAAAAGATGAAATGCCCTTGAAGCTCAATCTCACTTTTCGAAGCTTCACCTCGTCCAAGTGACTCATGACTCAAATACTGGAGAAGATAGGAACGTTTATGATGACATCGAAGTACATACAAAAGCGTATTTCTGGATTGAATAATTGTTAATACTAATTTTAACAAGGAAAATATATAGACAAAAAGGTGTCAATTCAGTTGAAGCAGGTTTGGAAGTAATTTTGTTCCTTTTTCGCCCTTCTTCCCTGTGTTGTTAATCTCGACTTCCTTCTGCTCTACCTCCGCTGCAAATATGTTGGTCGACTGAATATCTAGGGCAAGCTTATCGATGGACACTCCAATTGTGGTACTGGAAAGAAAATTTTTGGAAAAAAATTGCGAAATGCTGCGAGAGGCACGTTAATGCTTTTAGCGAATAAGTAGTATAATATGTTTCTTACGTGAAATAGACGGACTCCTTAAACGTTGGAGGAGCTTTCCAGAAAGCCCTGCGCTTTGTAAAATTGTGTAGGTGCCCTTGCTCATTAACCAAAACCGATCCACACTCCATGCTTACACTCTACGTTCAGTAAAAAGGGTTTGATTGAAACATTTTTGGGCTGCAATTCTGATAATAAGACTACAATGATGATTGCATTTCTTATAAGAATTACTTGAATTGCTTTCTTATGACACATATACTTTAATATGCATTTTCCTCGTTGATGCTCTTCAGCCCCTTCTTTGGTCAAACTCCTAGAGCCTTCCTCATTTGGATTCTTAATACGTCTGGCTTCTATGTAAAACCTGAGGGTACTGGCGGCTGAAGCGTTGGCTTCAATTAAACCTGCGGAAGGCCAAATATCAATCAACTTGAATGTTTTATGTCATCACATTTTTAATAGTTTAGATTGCGGTCCCTTACACTGGCCAGTATATCCATTCACAATAGCAGTGGTCCTAAAACTGGTATGATTTTTAGTACACGGATGACTTGGTCGGGAGGCGCAAATCACGGATATGTTCGGCCTGCAAAGTCCCATTTTCATGGTGAAGTCTTCCGAATACTGGACAAACTTTTCCACGTCACAGTTAACTGGGGAGTTGAAGCCCCGCCCTGTGGCGTTTTGAGAGTCGACATATTGAGTTGATGACAGCAGTATCAGTGTTAATGCCACTGCTTCTATTACGTAAACGAAGCAGAACTGGACTGGTTTCATTGTTGCAACTTGAAGGCGCTTTTAGCACCAGACCTTGTTCTGGTGATTGTGCTCCGTTACCTAATCATATTATTACTTTCTCTCATTTGTGTCTATATACCCACATTTTACTCAATAGCATTTTCATGTTGAGCTTAGCACTTTACGTATCCACATTTATGAGTTTAATACGTCTGTGGATGTACATTAGTGGTTAGACATACTGATCTAATCAAATATGTTTTATAGCTTTTGGATTAGCATCGTCACATGACTAATGGTGAATGGTACATATTAGAAGCACACTCGTTATAATGTGCCTTAAACTAGTTGATTGCATATTGTCTCGGGATGTTTTTATAGACATGCTTAATGGCCCACTTACGTCCTACGCCTTTACCGGGGATATTATTTTCCTCACCAATTCATGTTTCGGTTTTTGCTATAATGGTAAGAGTCACTTGTATGATCTGGAAACAAAGTCGGTTTTTGGGTACAAACTTTGAAAGCAAATTTATGGTATTGAAAAGTGATTGCGGTGAAAGTGTAGTGTATACAAAAAAAACCAACAAAGCTGCTGCTATCGATAGTTTCTGTCAAAGTGATTTCGTTAAATTTTGTTTAATTTATAGAGTTTTAGTAAAATTAAGAGTTGTCAGAGGTGTTACAACTGTAATACTTTGTTCGTTCGTTGTATATCAAAATACAAATTTTAAGACGAAATCGTTTTTTAAGAAGCGCTTGCCATAACATGTAATTATTTATTTGGGGGTACATAATTTACTGTAAAAGGAAGGCTGTAAAATTAATCCGAGTCTGTGTCAGACTCATCGTTTTTGCTTCTTACTCCCAGAGTAGACATCATCTCATCTTTCACTTTCTGCCTAGGGTCCTTTTTAATTGAGGTTTGAATCGCACCGGTGGTTCCAAGTATGTATTCAAATTCTGAAAGTTAAAGAATTAATAGAACAAAACCTGAAAATGCGCTATTTCTTAATTTTTCGTCTGCTACTATTTACCATCCGCTGATAAATTCATTCCCCGAAGTGCCAATGGACCAATGAATTGCTTCTTCATTTCCCCGTTGAGGTACACAAAAATGGTCGGTACGTTCTTATCAGGGTAGTTAGGAATACACACGGTAGATATACTTTTAATAAACTTTGTAGCTGGAAATTTCATCGCCAACTGAGTCATATACTGGTTTAGTAAGGCACACAACGGTATCCTGAAATGAGTTCATAATTCCTTCACGATTAGATCAGTAAAAGAATAATATATTTATATTATTAAGTAAAGGCAATTCCTGTATTTTGGGTACCCTTGTTTGTATAGATGAAGAATAACCCAAACATCTTCACCGGCTTTGTTAACCTCCTGCACGTAGTCCTGTGCAGAAATTTCCAGCACACTTCCAAATTTCTTTTTTGCCATTTCTTGCTTCATTTCATGAAGGCGCTTGTTTTTCATCTCCTGCAAGATTCTTTCTTCCTCCTCATCCTCCAGCTCGTCCAACTCATCGAGGGTCAACGTCTCTAAATTGCGACCTACATAAGAACCATTTAACATTTTAAATGGGTTTGCACTGGCTATAGTAAGTCAAATAGGTCAAGTGAAAATGCTTTGCTATAGCTAGTATGTGATTTACGTGATCCTTCTGTGCGTTCTTGGATAGTTGCGTCCAACATTTTGACAATTTGATCTTCCGATATTTCAGCCTCCTTTTTCGGGGGTAAAATACCCTTACTCCGGAGAACATCATTCCACTCGGTGTCTTCGTTTGGATTCTATTAAACCATGTTTCGACACTTTATATGTATGAGTTGGCATAGATTGTTACATCTATTTTGTCCGTAATTCACCAATTACCTGCATTGTTAATTGTTTTTTTACCCCTACTTCAAAGCAATTTCAATTACAAATTTAACCTCACTGGGTAGCAATGTAACTAGAATAACCACTAGTTTTAATGTTTTGGATTTCTGAGGACGACCACCACCACAGCTGGGAGACCGGAAGCTGAAAAGTGGATCTCCCAAAGATTTATTGAAACGCTCAAATTCTTAAAACGTGTATATATAAATGCACATGCTTTCACATAAAAGTTTTTGGAGCATGCTGTTGTGTTTTGCTTTCATTTCTTCATTCACTCCTTTCATTTTTGTGCACTCTATTATCACACATATTCTCATTCATCCTCATCTCGCTTCCCATCCCAAAAAGTTTTTCTGATGTCTGAGTATAGTAAGTTTTACAATCTCATCTCATAAAGGTGTTAGCAGATTAGACATGTATAAAAAATTGAGAGGTGAACTCATCACTTTTCCTGTCTGACTAATGTCTACAATATTATGATACGTGTGAATGAGCAAACTGGGCATTCCTCGTATAATACTCATAATATGAATCATAATTATTACTAATTCACTCGGGACATTATAATGCATTCGCCAACTTGCACTTTGCGTTCTTAAATGCAACAAGTGGTGTAGTTTACGTACCCGTCAATAAATGCTATTTTTTCTAGCACGTGTATGAATTTATATGAATTTAATGGGATGGAAGTTTGCATGTCATCAAAGTTAAAATAGACATACATACTTATAGTTTTGACGTAAAGTAATTTTAATAAAAATACGATCACCTATTTTATTGGACTTTTTATAGTTCTCTTAATATCAGCTGCCTTGAATACATCGAGACTCCTTTTGACTCTGGCAAAAAGTCAGGTTTTACAATAATAAAATCAGTATTGATATGCGTAGTATAAATACAGTAAATGCTTATCTTTGGCTTTTGGTGTTTAGCACGATGTGTCGGTCGACAGCTTCTATCTAAAGGTGAGAGTTATTTCTTCCTGCGATTAAATTTTACCGTAGATTTACAATTGTAGCGACAAGAATTAATGCAATATTTCTTTCTTGTTCCCGTGCATGTTTTCGAGTTTCAAGCAGTTGCATTTGTCCAGACAAGTTGAATGGAAATGATACAGATACAGCTATTTTAATACTTACATCAGGTGAAACTTGCAATCCAATCCAAAAAATGTGTGTGAAATGTATCAAATATACGTTTACAGTGAGCTGCAGGCTGGGGAGAGCTCATAAATCAATTGTGTGCAGATTTTAAAGTTAAAGTTATTCTACAAAGTCGTGATAAAGTCCTACAAACAGTGAACTCTCATGAATTTATGGATGCCTTCTAAGCGATGAGCACAGATTCATTCATTTTCTTCGTCACACACAAAGGACTGCATGGAAATCTATTGCCAATGCATTGTGAAGGCGCGAATACTACGTTTTGTTCCTTTCTCGAAGAATGTAGGTATTCTTTCCTTTTCCGGAAGATCATGCAAGAGGGTTCTTTTGTTTGCAAACAATTGGTCAGATCAGATTGAAGGAATGAGTCGGTAATGTCGTTCAGTGATTTCGAGCTGGGATTGACTCTTGTTTGTTTTTTTCTACTGAAGGAAGTCCTGGTAGTGCCGTTCGTTGGTTAATTGCTGTCAGCTGCTGAAGAGTTGAAGACCTGGCACAATGCCACAACCAACATTATTCAGTTTCTTCAGCAGGACTCCAAAGTCGACTGCCAGTAGTCCGTCAACACCGTCTGGAGACAAGGCCAAAGGTTCGAGCACCCCGTCGACCTCTGGTGGTGTTCGAAATGGCCATCATCAGGGTGAGAACGGGGTTCAGAAGTCCCCCAAAATATCCGGTGGCTCGTCAGGTGCAGCTCCGTCAACCCCGGTGTCCCGCGGAGGAGGAGGGATTAAACGGAGGAGGACCAGCGGAACCGGTAGTCAGTCTGCTGAACAGAGTTCGTTGAGGAAGAAGCTTCGGAATGACGAATCCCGTGAGTAAATGAAAACGTAGTTTTCTCTAATTGGACTTGGAGATTGTGTGGTGAGACATAAATTGGTTTTACACTTTATTTAATAGCCACGGCGAAGGAGTTCACGGAGGGCGCTCTTGTGTGGGCTAAGCTGGAGGGTTACCCTTGGTGGCCAGCGATGGTGAGGGGCGAGACGCATGGTGGACCTTATTCGAAGAATAATTCAGTTGAATTTCATGTACAGTTCTTTGACAACCCTCCTTCTCGTGCCTGGATACGAAAAGGGTAAATGAAACTGTTGTTGTTACTGTATGTATTTCATTGACATTGGATTTTGGAAGTACACACTGTCTCTTGTGTTTTATCAGTGATTTGAAGCTGTACAAAGGTAGTCAGGACGCAGATATACCGCCTGCTAAGTCGGACCGTGGTTGGATATCTGCTTGTAAAACTGCTGACGCAGCTCTAGAGGTTGACAAAGGCGAGCGTGTTGAATCTCATTGGTATGAATTTAAAGAAGTCAGCAAGAGTGATGAAGAAGACAATAAGCAACAGGAAAGTGATACTGAGAAGATGGATGTGTCTGAAAAAGAAACTCCCAAGTCACGTCAAAGAGAAAGTAAAAGGAAGCATAAAAGAGTGCTTGCGATTTCTTCCAGCAGCGAAAATGACGAAGAGGAAGATGAAACGCCGAAGAAAATAGAATCGTCAAAGAAGTCGAAAAATATTCCAAAACATGGGACGTCAAAGAGTACGAAGGAGGAGGAAGATAACGACTACTCTCCTACTAAAAATGAATCTGAGTCTGAATCTCCCAGTGAGGATGAAGCTGTAAGCGAAGCAGAAAGTGAAGTCGCTAGTGAAGAATTGGACGAAGAATCTCCTCCGAGAAATAAGAAAAGGCAACTTTCAAAGAGCTCGATCCCTCACGTAAAACTGAAAAATATTTTAGTTAGCATGAGTAAATGCATGAGTTGGACGAACATGTTGCATAATCGGTGGTGCATTTTTTTGTTATGCAGTCCAGTAAAAAACCGACTGATATTAAAACTCCAACCATTAAGGACCGCTTACAGAGGTTTGCATCCGCCGATACTCCTCCGGCAAGTCCACGACCACAGATTGTTACCGGCAAGAGTGAGGAAGCAAAATGGACGCACATGAAACTTCCGTGGGCACAAGAGGGGAAACGAAAGGACGCTAAAGGAAATAAGGAAGGACATGAGAATTTTGATCCACGTACCTTGTATGTTCCGCCAGATTTTCTACGCTCATTAACTCCGGTAAGCATCTCCTAACTTATGTTGTTCTCTGGAAGTAGTAGGTATTATATTATTATTTTCTAGTCTTCAAAAAATTCTACGTCTAACAAGGAAATTGCCAATTCAACAAATAATTAAATTGTGTGCGTTGTCCGGACTTTCAGGCCATGCGCCAATGGTGGGAAACCAAAAGCAAACATTTCGACACAGTCCTATTTTTCAAGGTAGGGAAGTTTTACGAATTTTACCATTGGGATGCGTGCATTGCCGTTGAAGAATTAGGGATTACTTACATGAGAGTAAGTGCGCAAGGTTTCAGTTTATTTCAAGTTTGTACACGTACACAGAAGATGAATTGACAATAATTTATCTGGGTTTACCTAAGGGCGAACATGCACACAGTGGCTTCCCCGAAATATCATTTACCCGGTTTGCTAATGCATTGGTACAAAAAGGCTACAAAATCGCGAGAATTGAACAAACGGAGACTCCAGACATGCTGGCTGAAAGAATTAAGAGTGAGATGCCACAACACACTGAATATGTTTAAATTTTTAAACGGTTTACTCTTTTTAACTCGATGTTTTTAAATAACTCAGAAACGAAGCCTGAAAAACATGAAAAAGTTATCAAAAGAGAGATCTGCCAAGTTTCAACGAAGGGAGTTCGGTACATGTCTTTTCAAGATGAGGCAAACAGTAATCCTTTCACATCGGCATCGGCATATCTTTTAGCCGTCACAGAGAAGGTTCGTATAATGAAAAATGTAGTGGCAGTAAAATTACAGAGACTTTTATGGAGTGTTTCCTTCCGTACTGCTACTTTAATTATGCATAATATAATACTTACAGGCTGCTTCTTCTGGAAATGAGGGCACTGTCTTTGGCGTGTGTTTCATTGATACAACCATTGGAACGTTCCATTTAGGACAGTTTGATGATGACCGTTACGCCTCAAGATTACGAACGATGTTGTCGCACTATGTACCTGCTCAGGTTGGCATAATTTTTTATGTTTTGCATAAAACGAAAACGATGTTTTGCAGTTTAAAAAAAATTAATGATACTGTGGTTCAGAATGAAATAACATGCTTTTCAAATAATTGTAGATTTTGTACGAAAAGGGAAGAATATCAGCTAATTTGCAACAGTTGTTTCACAATATGCACAGCGTTCGAAAGGATCCCCTTTTACCAGAGTCCGAGCTTTGGAACGCGAAGAAGACATTGAAGTTTCTTGCAGAGCAAAACTATTTTCCGAGGTCTGAGTCCAACGTACCCCAGTGGCCCCCAGCCTTTCAAACAATTCTTTCCAAAAGCGATGCGCTGGGGCTGACCGCTGATGATAATTGGGAACTTGGTGTTAAATGTCTTGGTGGCATTATTTGGTATCTAAAACATTGCCTGTTAGATCATGATTTGCTTTCTCAGCGACGATTCGAAATATACCAGCCTGTTGATGTTACTGTCGGTTCTACGGAGCTGCCAAGTATTCCTCAGCGCTGTGTTGGACCAAAATACATGGTAAGATTACTATTCTAAATTCTTGACGAGGTTAACTGTATTTACCCAATGGAATACATATGTATAGTAAGCATAAGTTTAATTGTGTGTCATTAGGTGTTGGATGGCATTACTTTACGCAATTTAGACATATTGGATGGCCCTAGCAGTTTACTGGCAACCATTGATAAATGTGGTACTAATTTTGGAAAACGCTTACTACGACATTGGGTTTGCCTTCCGCTAGCGGTACCGCAGGAAATTGCAGAGCGGCAAGAGGCGATTGAGGAGTTGATGAAGATTCGAGAGTGTAGGGAAAAGGCTATTCCACTGCTCAAAAGTTTACCAGATTTAGAGAGAATCTTAAGCAAGTACGAACGCCTTTCTATTTTACCATCTTTCGGTTTTGTTTATTGTAGTAAACGGGTTGTGTCTGGTGTCGGTGACTGCTGGATTACAAGTTGCAACCTTGTTCAGTGGAGGGAGACCTTTAATGGAATGTAAATGTTTTTTTTTAATATTTAGAATTCACTACTTAGGAAGTGCCCATCGTTCCAAAAATCATCCAGATGGTCGAGCATTTTTCTTTGAAGAAGTCAAATATTCGAAAAATAAAATCTCCGATTTATTGTCTACTTTGCGGGGTTTTAAAACGTGTGTAAAAATCATTCAAGAATTTAAAAGTAAGTGGATAGAAGAAATACTAGTAGTGAAGCATTTGACAATAATGGGGATTGATTATATGATTAACCGCTTGGGGAAACGTTATTCATTGCAGACGCAGAAGACGGTTTGGAGTCAAAATTACTGAAGGAATTGACACAAAAGTTTCCTCTATTGGACAAACTTTTGTCAACGTTTGATGTGGGTATCTTGTATTCGTAATCAGAATTTAAATGTGTAAAGATGACATGCAAAACACTAATAATGTATCTTCATATAGAATGCATTTGATCACCAAACTGCTGCAAAAGAGGGTAAGATCAAGCCCAAACCTGGCGCAGATGAAGATTACGATAATGCAGTGAGAGCCGTCAGTGATATTGAGGACGAGGCTCAAAATCATCTGAAGACGGTAGCAAGACAGCTTAACACCCGTGCAGTTTACTTCGGGAGTGACAAAAAGCGTTTTCAGATTGAGGTACCGGATAAAATAAAAGTACCGAAAAACTTTGAATTGACTTCAAGTCGTAAGGGCTTCAAGCGCTACCATGATGCAGAAGCGAAGGTAAGGAGCAACAGTCTAGAACATACAGATATTTTACATAGCTCACATTTGTAATTTTGTTGGAATTACATAACTGAACGTTGACTAAACTCTCAGGGATTTGTGGCGTCCATCTTGAAGGCTGAGGCAGAGCGAGAAGAAATTTTACGAGATATAACTCGACGAATTTTTGCACGCTTTGACAAACAGTAATAATTTGCATGTTTTTATAAATCGTTATATGTAGTTGATTTTTCCCGGTAAATACACTTATCATAAAGTGTTGGGTTATTTAACATAAGCTTGTTTTTTGTTTCCAGTCGGGATACTTGGAGTCGGGCTGTTGAGTGTATTGCAAATCTCGACGTACTCATATCTCTGGCGCTGTTTTCTGAAAGTCAAGAGGTTATGTGTCGTCCCACAATCTCATACTCCGATCAACCATTTCTCCACATTGTGGATGGACGCCACCCTTGCGTTGCGTCAGATACCTACATTCCAAACGACACAAAGATGGATTTGAGAAATATTGAGTTTGGAAATGGGAATTTTATAATTCTCACTGGGCCAAACATGGGAGGCAAATCGACATTAATGCGTCAAGTAGGGTTGGTGTCTGTTTTGTCTCACTTGGTAAGTCGACTTACATCTTAAAAAGAAAGTATCTTGGCAATTTTGTAATGGGTTGGAATTTAAAGAGGTTTACTGTATGTTTGGTGATAACATAGGGCTGCTACGTGCCAGCAGAAAGTTGTGAATTGAGTGTGGTTGACAGAATTTTTACTCGTTTGGGTGCAAATGATAATATTGGAGAAGGAGAAAGTACCTTTTTTGTGGAAATGAGTGAAACTAGTTCCATTTTAAAACATGGAACCGCCAATTCACTGCTCTTGATTGACGAGTTGGGACGTGGCACTGCAACTTATGATGGAACTGCAATCGCTTATGCAGTTGCTAGAGAATTGTCGGATAGAAGGTGCCGTGCTGTGTTTTCCACACATTATCACACACTTGTTGAGTCTCTACAGAATTCCACTATTCAAATGAGCCATATGGTAATTGCAAAATTTACTCTTTTTTATTGTTGTACCCGGCAGATCATATACTTTGTCGCACCTTTAGAATGTAATAAACTTATGTAATTTCTATTGTTTGGCAGGCTTGTATGGTTGAAAATGAAAATGAGGATGATCCCACTCAGGAATCAATAACATTTTTGTACAAAATGATCTCGGGTCCTTGTCCAAAGTCATACGGGTTTAATGCCGCTCGCTTGGCTGGAATAAGTAATGATGTGATACGCGTTGCTCATAAAAAAGCAAAAGAATTCGAAAAATTAACTGCAGAAATTAGGAATTTTACCGATATTTGTTCCACCATTCATCGAAAAAAGTTTTCACTACGGGATTTCGAAGCCTTGAAGATTTGAGGTATTCAAAACAAGTACCTGAAAGTTTTTATTTGACAGAATATAATTTTTGTATTCCACAATTTTAACCTTTCTTTAAAGATTACTGTTGTTGTTATTTCCGATACAACAAATCTCTTTCAGTGCCATAAAAGTTGAAAGGCATTAACTGTTAATTTTTTAATAAGCTTACTACTCATGTATGTAAATGGTAATTTTATGGTGTACATAAATGTGCTGCCTTATAGTACTGTAATTAATAAAATCTCCCAACCACGTCAAGTTTTTAATTCTGCAAGCGCATGCTGTACAGTGATTGAAGAGCGATTTGACATTCTATGTCGATGAGAAATGAATATAATGATTGATGCAGGTAATAAATTATCAAGATTTACTCCAATTCGGTTTATTGACCAACATTAATATACATCTAGTGAAACATTTCCTGTAGTTTATACGCTGTGCGATTTACAATTTTTATGTACGCCATTCCGCAGATTGCCAACCGTGTAACTCCACATAGATGACACATCATATTCCAGTAGTCCACAACGATCGGATTATATAAGCGAAAGGAACAAAAACTGTTAAGATTTCCATGCTTTGGATTCTAACGGAGTCTAAAAAAATGAGCAAAACCTTGCATTGAACGTTACAATCTAAATGCTTGTTTTAGAGATCATTAAAATCATTAATTGCACATACTCGACTTCCTCGAAGAATGCGGTTGATGAGACTGGTGATTAGATTCGTTTCTAGCTACATTGTGCATCGTGATAATATATCAAAATTATTTACTTGGAGCTAACCATTAGAGGTCCTGTATAATTAGGATTTCCAAGAGGCATGGCTTACCTATGATTTCAACCAATGTCGATTTGTAAATCGTCCTGTATCTTGGATAGTCGACTACCATGCATGTATACTTTCCGGACGCCGATGGAAGCACGTTCTTCAGAACGACTTGCCAAGGAGAAGGCAGGGGAAGCTGCGAAAAATTCATGGAAATCAGCAAATTATTTTATGAGGTATATAGTATAGTAGTAGGCAAGTGGCAACATCTTTGCACCTGCAGCTTAAAGTCGTCAATGGGGTACACTTTCACAGGATTCTCGGCTTTCGGATAATTTCTGAAAAACTCCTTTTCGTCTTTGTACCATTTTACAGCGTACAATGTTTCTTGCGTCACGGTTCCATGATCACACGTCAAGCTTATCGTGTCGCCTTCCGTGGCTCTCAGTGGTGGACGTTCATTTTCCTTTTTCTTTGCAAAAACTGCAGAATAGTTGATTGTCGTGATTAGTTGCTCGCTTACACGCTTTGGTGGCAACTCTTGGTGATTCTGGTATGTAATGAATGATAAAATTAAGTAAGTATCTCAGTACCTGTGTCAATGCTTGTCAACTGGAGAGACAAAATGATGAGAAAAGTGCCGAAAAGATTCATTTTTGAAGCTCTTCTACACAATATTCTACTTAACGAAAAAATCAGTTTTACACAGCCTATTGTTTAGGTTTTAGCTCTGGTGCTGGTATATTCTTGTAACTTGCTGATTTCCATATTCCTACAGACACAACACTTTCGTCGAGAGAGTGACGCTTGCTCGTTTGATGCGTACTTGAAGCGTGGTACAAACCTTGATCTGTAATAGAAAGAATGGCTTTGTCTCTGTGGATTTGCATACTCCAGCAAGTGTTAGCTGGTAATAAAACCAGGAACTGGACAAATGCGAGATTAATAGTCATGCATTTTGTTAGCTCAATTGAAGTGTGATGAGACTCAATAAAATATTTACAATGCAAAATGATCGGCCAACGTCGTACATAAGTATTACTATGTCACTAGTCCATCATCAAGCCAAAAAATTCCAAGCAAATGCCATTCTAGGAAGGGAGATGAAGAATTATGTCAGCGCGAGTTCAGCAATTGGTTGCATCCGGGCACTTTCCCTGGATTTGGTCAACACTTTAGACTACAGCATCACTCCAAACAGTAGACTATTACAGATTTTGTGATTCAGGTCCGTGTGTTGTGTAGCTCTTATGCTCACATTAGAACCAACCGGTACTCATAAATTCATGCATACTGAAAAGACTATTCATAATGCATTTGGTAATGGTAGTAGGTATTAAAATTAAAATTTATTCTTAACTTTTACTTCGAAGAATAGAATAATTTTTGTAAAAGTCTATTTGTTCTTGAGTTATTCTTGGCTTCACAATTAGCAAGGCTAATTTAAAATGCCTGTCTTGGATCACTTCACAACTGATATCTTCTTCGAGGGCCTTTAAAGCTGCTTCATGGCATACCGCAGTTAGCTATTTACAAATACAACAATGTTTAAGCCTAATGGTATTTTTGGGGCTCTGCTGAAAGCACATCTTTCGTGACTCATTCCTTACCTCTGCTCCTGAATAACCCTTGGTGTTCCGTACCAACTCTTCCAAGTCTACCTCCGAGTCAACAGGCATTTTCTTGAAGCGAATTTTCAAAATTTCTCGTCTCGTGTTACTATCAGGAAGGGGTACATAAATGATCCTATCGAGCCTTCCAGGCCGAAGTAACGCCTGATTTATAAAGTACATACAAGTATTTATTAAACTTCAGTTTCATCGTAACTCCTTCACCTGTAAATAGCAAACTAACCTGGTCGATTCGGTCTGGTCTATTTGTGGCTGCGACAATTGTAACATCTTTTAACGCCTCTACCCCATCTATTTCAATTAAAATTTGTGAAAGCACTCTTTCATGAACGTTGGACGATCCCGAAGAAGTTCCCCTCTCTCCTCCAAGAGAATCGATTTCATCAAAGAAAATTACACAAGGTGCAACTTGACGAGCTTTTCTAAAAATTCCTTGTACAGCCTTCTCCGACTCACCAACCCATTTACTAAATAATTCAGAACCCTGCAATACAAATACAACAACAGAAGAATACACATAATCAGTCAATTTTATATAGTTATAAGACGTAATGAATCAGGCAACCAGAACCAGTACTGTATACCTTCACAGATATAAAATTCAAGCCGCTTTCTGTTGCAATAGCTTTGGCAATCATCGTTTTAGAACACCCGGGAGGGCCATACCTACGGATAAGCATTATTAACTGCTTTCAAACGATAATTACTTAAAATGATGTAGTGAACTGCAATGGTCATTTTGACTCTCTATGTGTAAACTTACATAAGTATGCCCTTTGGAGGAGTTATTCCTAATCTCAGGAATGATTCGGGGTGTTTCAAAGGCCATTCTATGGCCTGCTTTAGCTTAAACTTCAAGTCATCTTGTCCCCCAATGTCCTCCCATCTTACCTGCTCATTCACAAAAACGCAATGCACAATGTGAGTCTCTAATATTACAGTATCATAACCGTCATGTATAGTTTAATCCAACAGTCAAACTTACGTTAGGAACATCCATCAAGATACTTTTTATGGCAGAGGGTTTCACTGACTTCATCGACTCCTGAATATGTTCCATTGTAAATCTCATGTCGACTTTACCGCTCTCAACTCCATTTAAATTTTGAATAGCATTTAGTGAGGCTTGGTTGCACAATGAGCGCAAATCAGCCCCAACAAATCCATGAGTATTACTGGCAATCAATTTGATGTCTTCTGACGATAATGAATGGTTCATATTCTTTAAAATCTTTTCTAAAATTTCCTCTCGCTCAGGACGAGTCGGAACTGGGATTTCTATTTCTTTAGCAAGAATCTTCGCTGACCGCATAGTTGGATCTATCTTGTCCAACTCAGTAGCAATGAATAACAGTAGGATTTTAGACTGTCTCCAGAGTTGACTGGAAACAAGTCGCGAGATATCTGTTGCAAACTGCGTCACGGGAGAACCTCCGACATCCGAAGTCTTTCTAGGAGCTGCCACTTCTAACGCATCAACAATAATCGCTGACGGTGCCCTGTAATAGAAAACAATGAATATCAATTTCTCTACGTTCAATTCTTCACCCGCTGAAGAACTAGGGCGCTGCAAAATCCACTGAAACTATATTCTGCTCGCGTTATTTACCTTGCGGCAGCGTCCCTGAAAATCTTTTCCAATGAACTGCTAGAAATTCTTGGGAAATTATTCTTTCTGCCATCCTGGGTTGTTTTGAATTCATCGTAGGAGATTGGAAATAAATTAAATTCGTTAACAATTGCCTGAACTACAAGAGATTTTCCCACTCCTGTATGTCCGTAAAGCAAGATTCCTTTTGGAACTAAAAAAACAATGAACAACATTTAAAACAAAGTTAAAGTTGGAAATTTAACTGGCGTAATCATTTTACTGGCATACCTTCCAAAGTTGTGCTCATAATAAATTTTACGGTTGAGCATAAATCTCTCACAACAGAAGTTAGTCCACCGATGTCAGCCAGTGTAACTTTAGACATCGTTCCAGAATCAGGTGCATTCGGGCCCTTGTCAGTCCTTATGTTAATTATAGTTGAAGTCGCAATTTGCGCAAATGAACTGCTGTGCAAGCTCTCATTTAAGCTCAAATTTTCTAAACCTAGCGTCTCGTCCTCAGCCGTTCCTTTCATCACTATCCTGCTTACGTGAAAAATAATAAACTGCGCGTAGAACCTTACTTTAAACTTATTAAACAGTGTTACGGGGCGACCTTGAAGCACTCTCCTTACTGTCTTCGTAAATCTATCCACCTGAAAGGAGACCTCATCAACGTCTTCAAAATTTTCTATGGTAAGAAATATCTCTGCAGCACATGGAAAAGCTTCAAACGTCGGCTTGACAGTTGCAGAAAGTTTTCGAAGAACTGCCAGGCCACAAGGTGCGTCTCCACTCCCATCAAATTTGGAATTCACAGAAATGCTGTTGATCCCGGAACCACTCTGAGTTAAAACTGTATTTAAGTTATGCGTAGATCCAATGGATTCTGGAATGGGCCAAACGCGAAAAGCGTAACTGCTTCCTGAATTACTGGACGAAACCTTTTTGCATTCTCCAAGGGAAGTATCTGCATCGAATTGGAGGGCAGGGGTT
Source organism: Alloscopus bannaensis (assembly GCA_027743745.1). NCBI lineage: Eukaryota > Metazoa > Arthropoda > Collembola > Entomobryomorpha > Entomobryidae > Alloscopus > Alloscopus bannaensis. The sequence continues at coordinate 2,010 of JAHZMW010000845.1, read as the reverse complement.
ACCACCACCCATCCAAACGTCGTAAGTCCACATTCCCTGATAAGCTCTTCTGACACGAAAATAGTGGAGGACGCCAGACGCTGATCTGAAACGAAAGGGAGTTCTCCTATTTTTCCTGTAAAGCAAATTAAATAGCAATCACCGACAATCCGTTTTTTAGCGTACTCCATGTAAATACATAATTAACTGAAAAATTACGTGTCGCCGGTGTCACACAGGTCAAAACACAGTGCAATTCATCCCCCTTCAAAAACGGGTACACAGGTCGACATCCTGACTCCTCGTCACCACTATGTTTCGTCGCCAGTTGACGAGATATCCTCTTCTTACATTTGGAACACTCAAACCAACCGACGACTCCCTTCTGCTTCTTTCCACTCATCTTGTCTCTTGTCCACCGACCACTACCACCGTTATTAACGGTTTTCGGTCGAAACCTCAAGATATCCAAGAGGCACTTCGTGACAACACTGCCAACGTCTGTGACATTTGACAAGGAAAGTGTTTAATTACACCTTTAGATTTCTGAAACAGAAAAAAAACACTAATAACAATTCCGGCGAAAAATCTTCGACATTTATGCATTTGGAAAACAAATCCAGTATTTTTTACTCTGGGTGGATATATTCATTATTGTGAAGCCACATGTTTGCCGCGGTGATACCAACAAGTTCTCAGAATTGTTGACATACATGCACTCGGGCCATGTGCGAGTATGTATCGCACTTCCTCGCTCATTGCTTTGGATTCATAGAAAATGCTTTTCCTTCACATTTGCAATAATGAGCTGTCTATCTATAACTTCATTTGTACAAGCATGATGTGAAAATTAATTTAAAACGACGTTTTTCATTTTTGGTATGTACCTGTGATTTCTTTGATTGTAATATGTAACAAGAAAAATAATACTTCTATGAATTCTCGCTTTGTTTTCTGCATAATATTAGTATAATACAGTTGTGCGTTGCCGTCTTGTATCTTTATGGGTATTTTTGTATGCGCAGTTGTCCAGCGGTGTGGTCATAGGAAGAGAAATCTGGTTATATACAATTTGGCAGTTAATGGAAATTGCCAGGTTGAGAGGATACCGTTGTATGTCATTGATATCGATATCGCATCACATTGGTTCCAAACTTGTTTCCAAATGCAGGCAGGTAAATCAGAGGGAAAGAAGCGTCTTAGTTTCCGCATATGCCTCATCAATTTCGATTAGCACTGTTGGTTTGGTGCTTTAGTCTTTAATACTTTGGTTGGGGTTAACGGGAAACCTTAATATTGCTTTAGTCACGTTGCAGTTTACAGCGATCGAAAGTGTTTTAAACTGGCCATTATAAAAGACGACGGAACTGTTGTAACGGTACTTGCTTACTCGTATGAATAGTTAAAATGTACGATGAATAAAATTAAATATTCATAAAGGTATGATATGGTATTGCTGTTTTTAGCAGATGCACAACACGGCTGTGACATTTGAATCGGCGACAAGATGAATGTCATGAGATTGATTGATCGACAAGCGTTGTATTTGGCATATTAAATGATTATTGTGATCAATCAATTGTAGGGAAGGAACAACATGTCAAATAATTTACAATGCAAAAAAATCGTAGTGATGACTCATCTCTTGCGTGAACAGTGACGGAAGTAGTAGTTTTTTACTCGTGTTAATGTGTAATCTTAATGGTTGATGGCATATCTACTTTAAGATTGCTCCCACATAAGCATTCAACTTTAAGCAGCAGGGGGTACTCACGTCCACGCGTCAGGTAACCTTCGTTGTTACTAGAAGAATGCATGTAATTGATAATATCAAACATCTCAGCAGCTACGATATTTTCTTCGCGTTACAATAAAGAACTAGTTGCCCTGATTTGCACAAACAATAGCCAATTTCAATCCAAGTGCAGAGTCCACCCTTATTCCATATCCAAAGACATTTGAAAATTCCATGATGTAGTGAAGTAAAGTCTACATGGGTAAAAAAATGCTCCATTTTTATACAGACCCACA
>JAHZMW010000844.1:0-10271 GCA_027743745.1 Alloscopus bannaensis | reverse complement strand
AAAAATGACATCTTTATATTGTCTTACAAGAAGCTACTGGCGTTTTGGGGTCTTCAGGCAACGCATCTAATGCTGAACGATTATACAAGGCAACGTACTCTTGCGCAAAATCAATATTTTCCCCGTGACACGTGACGACAACGGAAGTTCCTGGAAATAATCTTCTTGCACAACTCGTCTTTTTAACTTTACTCCTCGAGTTTACTGGGGCAACCATATTCGCGAAGCCGAGCAGAAATTGCATCGATTTCGGTAGATTGGTGGCGTTGACACCCAATTTCATTCGGGTTCGCCACGGATTCGTGCTTTTGATAAGGTCGCAGTGTTGAGCGGACTCACATCCGAAGCCGAGCAATTCGGCGGGATTCGACTTATTTCCGGTGCAGCAGTTGAACTCCATTTCGTCCCCTAGAATACTCAAGCTGGGGTCACCAACTTCTATGCCAGCTCTACCCTTCACTTCCAGCCGGGGGTTCAAGACAAAAGTGTTTTGGGGATAGATTCCTGGTGTAATATTCACCAATGTGAACTGGTCTTGGTCACCCCCGTCAATGACGCACTTCAAAAGTTGGCCCTCCTCGGGGATGTACACGTTGTGGAAGGTGAAGCCCAATTTAGGATTGAAACTCACGAAAGTCGAGTCCTCAGGGGTTCCTTGCCACAGAAAGGGATATTTGGGAGGCGAGAATGGAACCCAGGATGTGGACTTGTTGACCGTTTCCTGGTAAATACAAAAACACTTTTGATACGAAATTGCATCGTAAACATTAAAAAATTCTGTTGTCACAAACCTGAGTAAATAGCAACACAGTTGCATCCGGTTGTGCACAACGGCAAGGGACCACAATCTCTTGGTGTAGGGTATCATTATTGAAGCTAACGTCAATTGTTGACCCTTGATTTTCTATTGTGCGCTGTCCTGAACATTGAGTGAAATAGTAGTAAAACCTTTACTTCGTCATTCTTAATTATTTTGGTGAATACGTGTCATTACTTTGGAAGTACAAGTGTGCCCCAGAGCCTCGCTGAGTGTCGTTGATCCCGTTGCAACTTAGTGTCACGCTAAGAAAAGGCAAGATCGATGTACGAAAAATAATGAATGTTGCATATCCGACGTTTCTAGGCGGAGTTTGAAATTTACTCGAATTCATGGTAGACTTCCGGTAGTCTTCAAACCGTATTGTAGAGGACTTTATCCCTTTGATTTGCTATGAAGAGCGGTAGACGACGTATAAGATGCAATACTGCTTTATTTATTTAACGGGGGTAAAAATAACTATAATGATAAATGTGTGAGAACCTCCTCATGTGGAAATGACCACTTGACCGGAAACTCCGCTTGGCAGGCCATGACAACCTGGTATACATTGTTGGAGATGACGTAGTCGCTCCCATTTCGGCGGATGACATCATTTGTGAATTGCTCGTTGAACTTAAAATCTTCGAGAACAACGCTGGATGCAGCGTCTACCCCCAGGTATTCGCTCAGCCAAATTTCGGGGAGCTTAGAAAGTCCTGGGGAGGGATGCAACTTTTTCGGAGTTCCCCCAACAATGGACACTAAGAACGTGGACGTCGTCAACACCAAAAGCAAAAGATGGTTTCGTTTAGGTGCGCACATTCTGTCCAGAAATTATTTCCACAACTTGTGGAAACTTTAAAATTATTCATCAGCGTGATTTCTAGAACGAAATTGGGTTTGCTGCACAATATTAATAAATGACGAACTGTACCCAATGCGTGCAACTGCCTAGCGTGCTGAACGATTGTATTTTTGTCATGACTTCCGTTTCTGGTCAGGATTTGAAATCACAAATATCATTGTATTGTGGTCAATAAAATTTTGCCGACACAGATTCTGGCATAAAAAGCAGTTCGCATTGTTCCCCAAACGCATATTATACCAGTTTTAGATTGTTACATCATTTCTTGATGGTTTTCAAAGAATAGTTTTGCCAGCTAGACAAGGATCACATCAACTGCAGCTTGCATGTTGTGTAAAAAGATATTTATACATTATTAGTTGGTAATAAAGTTAACAACCTCTGAATTTCAGTACAGGTTGACGCAAACTGATTATTGAACAATTTAAAACGACAAAGATAAACTCGTACTCAAAGTTTTCAGTAATTCGACAAAACTTATGTTTTCGTAATCATACATTCCACCATGAAAATAGGATGATTCATGAGCTAATGGCAGACCTACACAACGAATTAAATTATATAAAAATCCTCGAGAAAGCTTTAGACCTGCCTGCATTGGTTATTGGCCATTCTTATTGTAACAAGTGCTGCACCAATGTAAGAAATTTTATTAAAAATTGCAGAAGGTAAAAACACTTCAATGTTTTAATTGTCGCTATGCTGAAGACTTTGGTATATACCAGGAAAGCATTTTTTCAACCTACGGCTAATATTCTCAACCTGACTAATATTCTTCGACATAGTATGCTCGATGGGTGCGTACATAAAGCGTTATTCATTTACACGTGTTCGACTTAATTTTGAGGTAAGGAGTTCTAAATTTACGTCGAGCTTTCAATTTCGATCAGGTGAATTTTTGTTATTTTCCATTATACATTATAATTTGTTATTTTACCCAATAATGTGATAAATCAAAATACGTCTACCTTGTCGTTGTTCCAAAGCCTTCGCAACCTCACAAATTGGGCAATGCCGAAGAAATTTTAGACAATTTACAATGTTGCTCTCACGTGGGCTTTAATCACTTTAGAAAGGACGTTACGGAGAAGACAAATCGATGAATTGGACAGGAGCTATGTATTAGAGAAAAACATTGTGGACAAATGTTGGAAAAAATTGCTTGAAAACAATCCAATCATATCCGGAATAATAGATTCCGTTTTGAAATATCCTTCCAATATAACTCAGGGTGACCTGCACCTAATAGCAGGCTGCGCCAAAGTCCTTTCAAGTTCAGATTGTTTGGTTGGATAGGTGAAATATGGTAAACAGATATGGTAGATTTTACGGACACATCAATAATGATTAATTGGAGTTTATTCAAGAATCCATTGCGACTCTACCCCTCACTTCGATATTGGTCACTAACGGTGCCTTTCAAAACCGTTCGCACATCGCCCCAATTGTCATTTTGGCAAATCTGGAGAAGAAGAAGGTTTCTGGTAAGCATATAATAACAGTGGGGAACAGTGTAATAACCTACAATGTAGGATACTTCGTTTCCCAACGAACTAAAAGGTTATGTAATGAATGATATGTCTTGGTGCTAATAAATTCAAATTCAAATTCAAATATTCATAAAAAACTCAGCTGCCTGATTCCTGAGTAATTTGACTCATATTTTATATTCACCAACAGAGCTTCAATTTTTACCTGATTGTCGTCCACTTCCTTTGCTTTTATCGGGCTTCCTCGAGCCCTTTCTTTTGTGGCCGAATGAAAAGCTAACATTTTCCAGGCATGGGTTTGCCTCCCTCGTGTCCAGGTTCAAGATCAGATTTTTTATAAGCTCCACCACCGAAGCTTGGTCAACCTACGATAACATATCCCATTCAGAGGTGGCCATGGGTGTCACAGAGCAATTGCTGACGTATTCTATTTATTCTTGCCGCGCCATATCTTCACTTTTAATCCTGGCCTACATTCCATGTATACTCTGGATCCTGATTGAGAGCCTCGAGAACAATTTAAACATGCTCATCTATCCTGAAGGCTTTTTGTTCTCGAAATTGGTGTCCAGTCGCCGGAGAACTTTCCGGATGCTTTAGTTTCTCTTAACGGAAGTTTGCCGGGATTGGCCCGGAGAGATTTTGATGTCTGCTCTGGAGCATTTATTGGTGAACAATATATTTTACATTGAAGTCATCGTGTTTTACAGCACTTGGTCGGTGACGGTGCTGCTCCTCAGCTACACTGGGGTCACTTTGGCATTTCTCCTTTTGACTTCGGAAGTTTCCAAAAGGGTACTTTTTTATTTATTAAACTACCATAGCATACTAATATCACGATGTTTTTCTGCTTTCCAGGTTACCAAATTGTTTTCACAGTACAGTCTGCGCAAAAGGTGTTTCATACATTCCAATCCAAAATGGAAATAGGGAAACGAAGAAAGAAGCTTGTTTTTGGCGTGGGTAGCCAAGGATTGTGTGTGGTCACTTATGGATTTTTGGGACACGTAATTATTCCAATTTCAATAATTTTCATTAATTCCACCACGTATTTTTGCTGGATGANACACGTAATTATTCCAATTTCAATAATTTTCATTAATTCCACCACGTATTTTTGCTGGATGAGTAGTATATTTTAATAGTAAATTTTTTGTTTACTATAGTTGGCGGGTGTAGCCATTACGCTTTTCGTCATCTCGCAAGAAACGCTTTTAGTGTCACTCTGTGTGGAAAGTGCGGAGATCTCTCGACGAACATTTTACTTTTAACCCTGAAGTCCGTCGCATTCAATGAGTCATAAATGGAGTGGTGGTAACGTGACATCTGCATTCTAAAGACTTCAACAGTGAAGATTTACAATGCAAGCGCTCTGCATACACGAAGTGTCTCTTTGGAGAATGTTTGATCCGGTTCGACTTTCCCGATTTGTCTGTTTTTTATCCATAAACACATGTATAATTACTAATCATACACTTGTGTCCAAGTCAAACATTAGCTGGATATACATACACATGTATACCTGTTAATAGTGTAAAGTGATACCTGTCTGATACGAAAACGAACACAAATGTAAACGGTTTATGTAATTGAAATGTTTTTCCTCGTGCCGATGAACTTTGAAACGGATACTCTGCAGTTATGAGAGGTTGCACCTGGCAACTATAACAGGATCTTGTGCATTTTACACTTTCAGAAAAATACACGGTAATTTGTTGTAATGATACAACCTATCGAGATGTGATGAGTTATTTTTATCGTTGAACAGTTTGCACCTTGTGAAACAAGACAAAAGTCAGGAGATTGTCAATCATTTCATTGAGAACGCAAAAAACCCGCTGTATAACAAAACACTTTACACTTGTATTGATTATTAGTAATCAAAATCAAATTCAATACGTTTGTATTCACAAATTGATTATTGAGATATTCCAGTTTTATCACTGATAATCATTGATAAGTCGACTCAGACTATATAAAATGAAGGCTCGAAAAGCAAACACTCAGTGTCCAGGCCATCACGAGCCTAACGTGTAGTAATACTTAAAACATAAAAATGCGCCGAACAATATTGCTGTCGCTAGGAATTCTGGGGTTGGCAACCGCTGTAACTTCGAAGTCGCTTTACCCCGTGAGTCCATTTGCAGACAATGAGGACGCCCACCTGACAATGGTAACGTGTTTTTAAATTCAAAGATATAAACTTTAGTTTACATTTTTTTGTAAATACTATGTTTATTCACAGCCAGAACTCATCACAAAATACGGCTACCCCGTGGAAGTTCATAACATAACGACCGCCGACGGTTACATCTTGGAAGCACATAGAATCCCATACGGGAAAAAATGCGGTCCAGCGGAGGGGAAACGTGTGGTTTGGATGCAGCATGGGATCTTGGGGGATTCCTCCAATTGGGTTATGGCCGGACCTGAGAAGGGCTTGGGTAAATAAAGCTGAACATAAATATAAACTCTAATTCATCTCGTTTATTTGTAACATTACACTTTTTGCTATTTTAACAGGATACAATTTGGCCGACGCTTGCTACGACGTTTGGCTCGGGAATTACAGAGGAAACACGTACGGAAAGCGGCACATCGCATTGGACCCCGTCAAGGACAAAGAGGCTTTCTGGTCATTCAGTTGGAATGAAATGGGGATTTATGGTGAGCTCATTGACTTGTTATTGATCGGAGTAATTTTGTAGAATTAATAATACTATAATATTAATTTCTGGCAGATCTTCCTGCTGACTTTGACTACGTTCTCAACTATACCGGAGTCGAGCAAATTTACTACATCGGTCACTCCATGGGCACCACAGGGTTTTGGGTTTGCATGTCAGAACGACCGGAGTACAACTCAAAAATCAAGTTGATGAGCGCCTACGCTCCGGTGGCGTACACCGAGCATTTCGTGACGCCAATTAAATATATCGCACCGTACGCAGACTCACTTGAGGTGATTAACCAATAAATAAGGTGATAAGGTGCAAAAAACACTTCAAAGTTTCGCAGAAATAGGATTTAATGACGTGTTTATGTAATGTACAGTGGTTGCTGAGCATGTTTGGTCTGTATGAATTCCTGCCTTCGACTGCCTTCATGGAGTTCCTGGGGCAAACGGTTTGTCACCAGAATAGTTTGATCAAGGACATGTGTGCCAATGTTCTGTTTCTCGTGGCTGGATTCGACTCGGAGCAAATGGATTCGGTAAGTGGCAGAACAGTTCCAGATTTTTGTACAAAAATAATTGAAACTGGTCCAAAATGCTAAAATACGAAATTGTATTGAATTGTAGGAATTGATGCCCACAATCATGGGACATTTGCCTGCCGGAGCTTCTGTTCGATGCTTTATCCATTTTGCACAGGAAGTCACGTCTGCAACCTTCCAGAAATATGACTTTGGCAAGGCAAAAAATCTTGAGGTTTACGGTCAAGAAACTCCGCCTCATTACGACATTTCCAAGATCACTGTCCCGGTCGCATTGTATTGGGGAGAGAATGATTGGCTTGGTGTGAAACAAGTAAGCTCTCTCCAAAACTTTTTTCAATCTTATATGATTCAATGGTTTTTATTTGGAATTAACATAATTGCAAAAATTATTATATTCGTTTTTCTTTCCAAAAGGATATCTATCGACTTGCTGAGCAGCTCCCTAACCTTCAGCGCATTTACCGTATTAACCATGACAAGTACAACCATCTCGATTTCCTCTGGGCCATTGACAATCTGGATCTTATTAATAAGCAAACTATAGAGTTTATGGAACGCTTTTAAGTGCTCCGTTCAATTTTGTTAAAGATGTTTGTGTACCTGTTTGCCAAATTATTTTCTCATATTTTGTACGGCAGCAAAATTTTTTTTTTGCATGGATTGGAGTAATAAATTGTACGTTTTTCAACAATCAATTCTTAAACAAAAAACAAACGCAGTAAATGCATAATATCATCACTTTTGTTGGCTGATTTACAAAGGCAACCAAGGAGGATGTTTGTATATTCGCAATCTCAAAAACAGTTTTTTTTCTACTGTTGTGAACAAAAGTTTTCAAAAAATATTTATTTACGGATTACAATTATCAATTAATCAGGCAAAGGAAGTTTGGATAAAACGCAAATAAAAACAGCGTTGTTGTCGTATATGTATTTGCTTAAACTTGACCAAAGCTAAAAAGTGTGCGTACACAAATCACTCGCGTACTTCGTCTCGGTCGTACGTTGTTGGAAAACCCTCTCACATTTTGCATAAAATCAAACTCATTGAACTGTAACTTTTTAGTAAACTGAGTTCCGTTGGAAACTAACCTCTTTGCAGCTTCAAGGACACATTTTCATAATTTCAATGGCAGGCTCATTCAATTTTTTACTGTTGGTGACAGTGGTCGTCGGAGAAATTATCACATCGCCTCCAATAACAAATTGGGGAAATTGTAAGCTTCCGTCAAAGAATATTCTCATGCAAAATCATAGATTACAGCTATAAAAATTACGAAGTGTAATTTCCTTCCGGGGGGAACACTGGAACGTTGTCCCAATGGCACCTTTGTTCAAGGTTTCCAACTGAAAGTGGAACCACTTCGAGGACCTCTCATTGACGACACTGCCGTCAACGGTGTTCGCTTCTTTTGTGGCTTCCCACTCGACCCGTACACCGTAAACGTGACAAGCACGGTTGGCCGTTGGGGACACTGGGGAAAAATATTTTCTTGTGGTACGACCGGCACAATAACCGGCTTCCAGCTGAGGGTTGAAGCCCCTTTCTTTCTTCAGGATGAGACGGCGACCAACAACTTCCGATTCTTGTGCTCGCATTTGCAACCCCCAAACAATTGGATTGAAGGAGACGGACTGTCGTTTGGAAAATGGAGGGAGATCGTGACGTGTTCAGCAAATCATAGTTTGTGTGGGATTCAAACTCAAATTCAACCTGATGTGGGATTGTTTCGTAAGACAGCAAAACCCTAATGTTTCAAATATTGGTATTGTCATCATTTTTTTACATGACTGTTTTCATTCGTAGGAGACAACACGGCGATGAATAATCTTGCGGCGGAGTGCTGTCCCTGGCCAAATCGCTCCTGAGACTAATTATAGTACAACTAATTAATTACGTCAAAATGACAATACAATGTAGTAATCCCGGGGGATTAATTATTAAGCTTCCACTGACTTTCGTTTGACAATATTGGATCATCTACATAGAAATACACTTTCCCGTGCGCAATTTTGTCATGCTAATAAAATACATTAGAATAACTAAGCAGATCATCACTTCGTTCATGACTCGAAGACTCATGATACTCGCAGACCATGAAAATCGATTGTCAGGATTTGTGTTTCTACTTGAGTAATCATAGTCGAGATTCACGAACACGCAGTTTCATTGAATACTAACAAAGTTTTTGTTGGGTTGGTATCATTATGCGTGGTCAAGTATACTGAAAACTGGTTTTTAGAGGTTGATGTTTGTCAATTGAATGAAAATACAGCGATTACGCTTTTGGAAATTTGTAAAGCTTCGTTCATCTATATTCAATTTTGCGACTGTTGTACAGCAGATGCCTTCTCAATCCAACCAATTTGCTGCATGAAAAATTCGGGCAATACAATCACTTGTCATTGTTAATACAAGTATGCACGCCAAGAGAACAAAGCCGATTCTTCACATCCCGTGAGGAATGAACAAATGGTGGATGCTACATGCGCCATTTTATGCTTTCCAGTGTCCTAAGAGCTAAAAATTGTAGCTCCGACGTTATTTATGTAGTTACCTCCTTGGTTAAATTTAGTCCAGCCTGAATCATGGATATGAAAAATATTTTCGAACCATTTTTGCTCGCCTTATGTTGCCTTTTGGTTACTGAAGCTGCCTCCCCCCAAACAGCCCCTCATGTCTGGCTATCGGAGTACGAGGCACACGACCATGAAAACGAAAATGCCACCGTCGGGCATATTACGTCTCAAGAATACACTCAATTCCGGTACGCTGCCCAGTTTAAAACGGAAATCATCTCGAAAAAGGGAAATGTTTACAAGGCGTCTCCGAACGTGACCCAGGTCGTGTTTTCGTGCCAAGCGGAGTTCCCCGTGATTTGGAAGATCCCCTCAAATTCACCGGTAATTTACAAAGCAAACTTAGAAATCAATTTGTAACGGTTCGTAGACAGTTTTAATTCTTAAATGTTGTAAAGGCGGAGCACCATCCCACGGCGATTCCTATTTTGGCATCAACGTTCACCCCTCAAATGGAGGTTCCTGTTACACAGTTTTATCGCTCCAATCTTGTTTTTTCGAGTGTCCACTCTGAAATGTTGTCAGCGACTTGCGTATCCTCAAGCAATCCTAAGTTGAAGTCTTCCTTCTCGTTTCACGGTTCGAATTTATGACAACTTTATGCCTCGTGGCTCGAAGGTGCTTCATGATCGTTTTTTTTTGTTTCAGCGGACGATGAAGACGGGGCAGGGGACGCCTCCAAGGCTCCTCAATACAATGAGCCAAAAAACTATAACAAATTATCGCTGAAAGGGAAAGCATCAGTAAAATTAGCTACGGAACATCACGGCTTCGCGTATTTCACTGAGCTGAGCTGCTGCACGGGAATAAACTCCCAAACTCCGTTTCTTAGAACATCCGGTTGCTCCAGAGAAAGTGGCTGTGAGAATAAGATGCTGGAAGCATATAAGAATTTCCAGGTTGATGGAATTCTTTGTTAAAGGGCAGGTTCCGCTAAATGGATTCGAAATGAAATCGTTAGATTTTTTTAAAAAAATATTTTACATTTCTAGGCCAAACATAAAAAGTCACCAAAAGCCAAGGGCGGAGATCACAGTATCGGGGACGATGCCAAAGGTAAAGAAGGATGCACCTCCAAATATATCAAGGTGGCATCCCCCATGCTGGTGTATTGTAAAGGGAAAAATGTCGACGTCGAGCAGGAGTACGTGGTCACCTTTGCTGAGGACAAATCCACCGGAACCGCAAACAAAAACTTTTTTGCTCGTAAATAACTCTCTTAAACAGTAACTCCAGCCTCGGAAGCAAGCAAAGTTGGAGTCCAAAACAAGGTTCTCCTTAGACTCGGCCGACCCCCTTACATCCACCCCGATTTCCAT